>SNQJ01S0051169.1:45247-84833 GCA_010110895.2 Picea sitchensis
TAATAGAGAACAATAGTTCTCCCTTGCACCACTCTACCACCCTGGTTTTTCTGGCTGCAACCAGATGGAAGCTAAAACTCCCCGTGTTCAAGCACCCACTTGAAATTTTGAGGACAACAGTCCTCCCAAGCACCACCCTGCTACCCTGGATATAAAAGCTTCGTTATTGAAACTTATTACAGTGATACAGTGTTTTTCAAAGGGCTTAACAACCTCATCACTGTTCTGCTATACTTCTCTTCTCTACCTGCATCAGTGTCTTCCTGCCCGCATGTTCTTGAGCTTCCTGATCTTTTGCTCTGTCTCTGCATGTGCACCTTGACTTTCTCTTCCTCTCTCAGATATGCATTTCTATTCTATGTATTTCTTCTACGCTTTATGCTCTATGTATTATTTCCATTCTATGCGCTATGCCTTTTCTGTGCATTTCAACTACTGCACACAACATGCTTCTATCCACATTAATAACTCTCAACAGAAGAAACCTTCTCTTCTCTGTTCTGTGTATATTTATCATGCTAAGTCCTTTTCCATGTGATACACCTCACTCTTCGTTCTCTTTGGAAATCATGCCGAGTCTGTTCTTCATCAGTGGCCGTTATCTTGAGATTCTTTGGCTTCTTTGGTAGTTACAGTCTTCGACGCTTTTCCATCTGTCAATTGTCTCTATGATGAGTATTCATCCTACTGGTATTTACCTCGAGACTCTTCAGTTCCTCTGGCGATCACCCTGAATCTCTTTGAATTCTCCAGTGGTTATGCTCAGTGTGTTCATCATCAGTGGGCATTATCCTGATAATCCTTGGCTTCTTTGGCAGTCAAAACTCTTTGTCTTCTCTATCAGTTACAACCAGTCGTCTTTGGCTTCTTTGGATTCTAATCCCCTTCCTTCACATGACCACTGGCGGTGACCCAATCACCTATTCAAAAGGCGCTTCCCGTTATCGGTCTAGTGAGCGTTAGGTATTTTTCATGATATGACCTTGGGCTATGAACTTCACATGACCACACTATTGCAGGCACATCCATAGGTGGTTTGAGGAAAACCCTCTTTTCGCCCCGCAATTCACTACAAGCCTCCATGCATCCTTTCTCCAAAACCGTGGTTTCGATTGCAGCCCACTCATGAAAAATTAAGACCCGAGCATGTTCTGGCCTCGAAATGCGATGAGATCGTTGATCTTATGATATTGACGGTGATCCTGAAACAGATGAATCAAATTGGACAATTTATTTCACGGAAGCAAATAAATGGTCAGATTTGATCCTTACACTCATCCTTTCATTGTTCAATCCGATGGCTAGGACTTAATCAAACATTAAAATGGACGACTGTCGAAAATTTTCCCTTCGTAGCTTCATAATTTCAACTTCTCAAACTT
The DNA here is from genome assembly GCA_010110895.2 of Picea sitchensis. NCBI lineage: Eukaryota > Viridiplantae > Streptophyta > Pinopsida > Pinales > Pinaceae > Picea > Picea sitchensis. Next base: position 46,630 of record SNQJ01S0051169.1, read on the forward strand.
ACACTATTCTTCCACTGTACTATGATCAACGGTTGAGAATACACTTGAAGTGATCTTTCAGATCAGATGACTCGTGTTCTTGTTGACGTGGTCTCCCACATGTCCTTGCTGAGGTGGTCTGCTGACGTGGGTGAGACGTGTAGGCAGTGTAGTGGAATGTGGAGGTAGAGCACGATAGTGGAGTGTGACGTGTAGTGGGTAGTGGAGTGTGACGTCAGAGTGCAAAGGTGGTATGTATGAGTGGTTTGGTGGTTTACTCGGAGGGGGAGTCACGAGGTAAGTGGTAATGAGAAAGGGGGATTTGAGTTAACATAAAGGTGACACGTATGAGGGTCCCACAAGGAAAATACCACCAACTCAGACCCCCCCCATGGTTAAAGGTAGAAATATTGGGGGTGTTCGATATGCCCTGTCGACCATAGATCTGAGTCCTCGATTCTCAGCCACTGAGATTAGCGCGCCCTTTACCCAACTTATTCTGTCCTTCCACTTTAGAATGATCTGACGGCTGTGATCTTCTTCGGATGATTCGACGATCGAGAATGTATTTTGGCTCTCGAGGTCTCTGGACTTCAGATATTTCAAATCTCAAACTGACGTCTTGAAGTGAGATTTTTTTTGGAGAGTAACCTCCTCACATATTTATACTCAAAACGAATGACGTTCGTTGGATCAAGATCTTAGATCAATGACCCGATCTGTCTGTGATGAAAATATTCTAACTTATCCTGTCCTTCCACTTAGAATGATCCAATGACTGACAAAAATTCGTGTTTGATCCGACGAGTGACGGGTATTTAGATAATCAAATTCTCAACTCTTTAGCCCCATTTAACTTACCCTTCAATTAATTCGATCCGATGGTCGACGAATATTCGGGTGATTGTGATCTCAGATCTCAACCCTTGCTTATCCTGTCCTTCCACTAATTCAATCCGATGGTCATTGCATTTTATTTAGATCCGATGGTCCACATTCATTTCGGATTTTGCGCTTCGGGTAATTCAACTTTCAAGTTGCAAATTCTTCCGAAGTGAGATTCCCCAAACGATAACCTCCTCGCAAATCCACTGGATCTAAATATTGCTGGTCTTTTGGATTGGTGATCCAATGGCCACTGTCTCTCTTCCTCCTGAGCTTCTGATCTCTTCAACTTAGAATATTTTCTATGTGTTCATGGGTCTCGACCTTTGCTCCTCCTACGAGTTCATATCTTGGACCTCGTCTGCAATTCTAGAAACTACTATCTCTTCTGATATTTCTTGTTTCTGCATATTGTTCGCTTCTCCTCCTAAGCTTATGATTTTCCTATAAAACATCAATGCTATTGTTCTTTCCATCAATGACAAGTACACACTTTCCTGTAAAACATGCCAACATTCTTCTTATTTTTGTTTGCCACCTAGCCATTTAAAAAATTAAGAAAAGGATAATCTTCCCCATTGAATATAACATTCAACTTGGTACTTTTTTTATATAGGCACTCGAACCATTTTCCTCAATCGATAGAATAAATGCTTTCACATGGCACCAGACAACACCTTAGGTACCAAGTTTAACATCATTTAACATGCTATATAGACAACCCATTAGTCAAATGCCTTTGAGTTGATACTTGATTGAAGAAACCCATCAAACCATGTTGACTAAATTTGAATTGGAACCTAACACCCAAGCCATAAGTTCTATACCAATTCATATGTACCAAAGAAAATAGAATAATTAAACTATGACCCACAACTTGAATTTAACAAGAAATTGAACTTCTCCTCCATTTTGACTAGAAAGGTGCGGAAGTGATACCATCACATCGCTTTGCATCCATACAAGTTAAGAAGTGACCCATTTATCTTGGCTAGCCCTTGGTGAACTATCCCAGTATCTTGCTCATCTTTAAGGGATCCTATATTATTAATGAACAATTCAAGAAAACCACAAAACTTTTGAACTCCTCCTCCATTTTGACTAGAAAGGTGCGGAAGTGATACCATCACACCGCTTTGCATCCATCTAAGTTAAGAAATGAATCATTTATCTTGACTATCCCTTGGTGAACTATCCCAGTATCTTTCTCATCTTTAAGGGATCCCATATTATTAGTGACCAATTCAAGAAAACCACAAAACTTTTAAAACTTGTCAATTAGGGTTAGTCAATTTTAGGTAAGAATTCCATCTTTTGCCACATGCACCGCTTATTGAACCAAAATGATATAGCACATATCATATCAATAGATATGGAGATTCACTTTTTTCTCCCTATCCATGATGGAATATTGAAACATGGAATGATCCATGATCTATGTTTGTGGCTATCCACTTAATTTTCTCATTGTTACCATTGCCTTCGGGCCAAGTCTTGAGATGTTCGATCCATAGGCTCAATATAAGATGCAAGTGAAATACATGGATGAAGCAGTTGGAATGCTCTTGAAATGTCTGACTCTAAAATATAAGAAAATCCTCCTCTAAAATTGCCTCCCTTGTTTTTATAGAAGAATCTTTCCCCAAAATAGGCATTTATTTCATTTTTGGTATCTAACTTTGCTAATGTTCTCTGTTGTTGAAATGAATGAGTCACAAGGTCTAGATATGGCATCGAAGATACCAAGGAAGAAAAAGGAACAATTTATCAAGATCAGTATTGATAGAGAATATGTAATGAACATGCCTGCTAAAAACGAATTTAAATGCCCTAACACAAAAAATAAAACTAGACAGGGGAAATAGGCCCATAATTCCTCATGCATCTAACAACATAATAAAATTCATGAATGCAATTAACCAACAAACATTAAATTGAATTAAAAAATTACATAGCAGAATTAAACATAGAAACATAATAGTAAACTTATTTTTTGATGAGGAAACCAACTGCCTACATACAAAGGATGTTCCTCCCGACCATAGGCTTGTTGTTTGTTTTCTCTCAATAGAAAACCACTATTGAGTTAAGGTTATGCGTCCACAAGGAGGTTTGACCCTCTTGGCTTTCCACTCTCCACACTCGGCAATCCAAAAACCCTCTTTTCCCTCAACTTTCAAAACCCAAGGAATGGGATCCCCCTTCTCTACCACGTAGTCCCTAAGGCCTTCCCACTTCCCTCCAGGGATCCAATACACACAGTTAGGAAACACTATATTACTTACATGCTTACAACATGTGTTATACGCACACGACCCAAATTTTCATCATAAACTCATCCCTCTTGTTAACACTAATTTTTTTCATTAGAAAGAAAAAAAATTGTTAATTTTTTTTTGAATTTTGGTTAAAATTCTGAGTTTTTGAGCACTCTCGGGCCTACATAAATTTTAGTTGGATTTATTAAAAATATGGGGTTTCCAATCTAATCTTGTACTCCAAGTATCAATTCAAACACTCCACAAGCGCCAACTAAATATGACCAACATCATTAGGCCATCGATAGTGCCCACACACAACGTGCTAAGAAGAAATCCCACTAGGATGTCCACGTGTCCATAGCTTGCGCACAACACGTCAGTATGGTTTCTTGTCTCTTGGATATGTAAATGTTTTAAAGTTTTATTTCCAAGTACATGTGGGAAATTTTTCATTGCAAGCAAAGTAAAAATATTCAAGTATCAAGCCTGAGCCCTCCCCAAATGCCAATTATCAAGCAACAAATGCCAAGTGCTTATGGACAAATGCACTTAGGAGGTTGCTCGATGGTATAGAGCTGAATACCAAATGTCTTTGGCATGTAGTCGATCACGTGCTAGCTAAGTGATTAAGTGTCGAAGCATAAACCCATGTGGTTGTGACAATGTCCCAAGTCTTAGATTCAAATGCCAACTTAACTCATCTGTGACAGTTACATGTGGGAAAACTACTAGAATTAGAGAAAGCATAACAATTTCAAGCAATGGATTTCTGGAGCATTTTCCAGGAAAATGAAGAGAAATTTCAATAAACCACGACATGTGGTTTTTCTAGAACGACCTCAATTAAGTGTCTCATGAGAATATTGACAAAATTATGAGCAATTTGAGACATATCGTCGTTTCTCTAAGGGGTATTTGCCCAGATTTTGTGTGCATGGACGGATCCGCAAAATGCCAAATGAAAATGTAATTCCCAGTCAGTTTGGAAGTGCCAAACATTAATACAAATGGGGCTAAACTGATTTCAAAGATGGTTGATTTCACATAGGGGATATTGATGCAATTTTGATTTATGGTAAGAACTTTGAGTCATTTTTGGTAGTTGTGGTTGTACCAAACCGAGAGGAGGATTCCAAAATGTTAAGGGAGATTGCATTCTATAACAATGGTCATAAAGACACTCAAAGACATGTCCATGAAGAAAAAAAGAGGTGTAAATACAAAGAGACAAAGGGTAATTTATGAAATAGAAATTCTGAAGCAAGATGATGGAACAAAGAAGAAACAAAGTCACAACCCTTTGATGTTTGGATTACTAGAACCTAGTATTGAGAAGCCATTATCTACTTCACCTATACCAACATAAGAAAACACCATGGATATGTCATTTACAAATGTTGAGATATCTGAAAATGTGCCCAACAGTCATAGGTTGTACATTGATCTTAATGAACCAACAATGGAATAAAAATCGTGGGAAGAAAAGGTTGAAACAAGAGAAACATCAAAGAGGAAGAGATCTGGAAATTCAAAAAAGATCATTAAGCATCTCAGAGAGCACAATAAACAATTGGAAACTTTTTTTCTAGACTATAGAAGAAAACAAATAAACTGATAGAGAAACACAACGATCTCTGTAAGTTTTCTAAAAGGATAAGGAAGACAAATATTAAATTGTATTGGACTGGGATAGTGCTCGAGACTAAGTTGCTTCAGGAGAAGCATAAACAAAAAAATCCTATCCAAGGATGAAGAAAGTATGGGAATTTTGATTAAAATGCACGTTTCATTATTTTTTACTCTAGCTATAGAAAAACTATTCTTTTTGCAACACCCATGTTTTGGAATCTATTAATGCATTACATAAATATGAAGGCCAGTTTTGTGACAGGTTCGAAGACCATGAACTGAAGAAGAAAGCAAGCTGAATATTCTCCCCTACATATTTTTCTCCAAGTTGTTATTCTAGATCACATTTAGTTGTGGATCAAAGGTTATGTTGGAGAAGTCAAAGATGTGATCCATGGAAGGAGGATCTTGACCTAGAAATCATGATTCTAGTTTTTATTATTCAATGTAAGTAGTTCAATGTTGTTATATTAAATTTGGATATATCGAATGTATGGTCATAAATGAACCTATTTTTTGGAATCTCAGATCCGATTTTGTATGTATTCCTTATCTATAAAAGGAGAATCAAAAGACATGGATAAGGGTTCAGTTTTTGGATTGAAAAGAAGAAGAAAGTACGGAAAATTGTTAGAAGAGCTTAAATCCTGCAAGAATTTGTACTCAATGAATCAAACATCCCGATGGTCAGATTGTAAATCTATGTACTTCATTTTGCTTGTCTTATTTGAATATAATGGAAATTTTTTCAAAGCACTGATTTCTTCTAAATTCAACTTCGATTACAGTAAACATTTTGTTGCCAATTCCATGTCTTTGTAAGTTGTATCCAAATATTTGTTTCAGGTTTAAGATATTATTTTGAACTTGAAAATATTCCTAGCATAAGTGAACAAATTTTGACTTATGTTCTATGTTTCCTTTTCTTTTTCTCAGACATCCAATTGTTTATTTATCTATTACATCAATGTGGATTCCCTTGACTAAATGAAGTGTTGTTGATTATTTAAATTTGATTGAAAGATTGTGATCAGACCTATAACCTTCCAACCTATCCAAGCTACCTGATCCATAATTCAAAACAAACCAATTATTGTAATAAATGAGGTGCCCTAGCTTTGCCCTATAAAAATTTAGTGAAAACTTTAGGGATAACAATTAACATGGATGTTCTAATACACAATAGAGCCAGTGCTCTTTATAACACCCAACTCTTTCTTGCCATCCCAAAAAAATGCTTCTAAAAAATCTCTCATGGCTACAACAGGCATGGAGCTCTTTCCTAGAACCCAACTCTCCTCTTCCTGCCCAAAATTAGCATGTAAAACTATCCCCAAAAACCTACTCAAATTTCCTTTTCTCTCATGCAAGATTTGACTCTCACATTTACCAAAAAGTAGTTGTACTCAACCGATGTTGTCATAAATTAGTGAGAAGATGTTTTCCAACTACCGCTCTTACATTTTTTTTTTATCAGTAAACCAAGCTGGAGATTCTATTTACCAAAATGAGAAAATACATATCGATTTCCACTTGTTGTTGGTATGCCACTAGGGAAACTAGACAAACAACAATGGAACAATTATTTTGTCTATATAGTTTGTGCTAAATTCAGTAAGGAAATCAAAATATCAAAGTTCTGTAAGAAAAAATTAGACATTATAACCATCCTTATACAATTATCCCATTGATAATAGTTTATACTTTGTAGGGATTTCAAAATCCCCCCCATTCTACAAAAATAACAAGGAGAGAGGCAACCTACCCCCTCATGGAGTTCTTGTTGTTGAGGCTTTCGAGAGATAGTTTGTCGAGCCTCCTTCAGGTTTCCTTGAGCCTCCATACAATATTTGATGTCCTGAAGCTATTTTCAAACCTCTACCAATTGATCCATTATACCCCCCTTCTCCTCCTCACTATCTAGTAGCATCTTTCCCATAAAGGTTTTTAAATGCCAATATAACTCTATAGTTTTCAGATACTTTGTCTCTCTGAAATTTGAGTTCTCCATATCAAGGACCCAATTTTTTATATCAACATCAAGCTCCTAGTCATGAATCCCCTCACTATCAAGTCAAATTTCGATTTTGATGCAGGAGCATCACCAACTCATCAAGCAAGCCAGTGCGGAAGCGGAAGACAGCTGGACAACGCCAACACAAATTTTGAAAACACCTTGATATTGTTGCGCAAACATTAATGTGTGGATTTAATGAAGCACACTTTGTATATTGTAATGGACCTTGAGCGGATAGCTCTCGTCCTTAGTAGATAGACGACATTTAATAGATTTAATGCAAGTAGATAGAAATTTAATTCTAGATTTGATAGCTTAGAGCGCAAGAGGGAAACGGGATATAGACACCCTCATTGTATCATTGTATTATTATCAACCCAGGAAGAAAATAAGAGCAAGCAGAGAACTGTGTATGAAGAACACCCATGTACATACATTTGAATTAATAGAAGAAAGCTTTGATTCAAATTCATGGTTTGGTGTTGTTTCTCTGTGTATTGATATTATGCTCATGAATGTTTGTTTCCTATTATGCATTTTCTTTTATATGCTATGTATGTGATTTCATGGTTGTATTGAAGTTTGAGGGAACAGGGAATTAGTTTCAACTATTTCTCTATCTTGAACCAGAGAATTCCTGCAAGGAGTGCTGTCGAATCGTCCTCAAGGAGTGCGTCGACGGAAGGGTTTCAGATAGAGATAACTTTTGTTCTAAGTTCCCAGAAGTGAGGTTGAGCAGAGGAGCCGTGCAAGGAGTGCGCAGGCCAAGTTGAGACTCAGAGTTGTGATTCTGAGCAAAAGGGGAATTAAGACTGCTGCTGCAGGTGTGCGCAGAGTCGAAGCTTCAACACTTAAGGGTCGTTGAAGGATTGCCGCAAGGAGTGCGTGCAAGACATTCTCAGAAGGACTTGAGAAGTGGAGAACAAAGATTAGGAGGAGTAGGCCTTCGAATTCATCGAGGGATTACACAAAAGGATTGTGCATTTATGTGCTCGAGCAAGTGTTGAAAGCTCGCGTGCAGGTGAACAAGTCTTGTGGAGGAAGCACTTGTTCTAGTCTGTAGGTATCGAGAGAGGGAGAACGGATGACCAAAATCCTCTGGGAGATTTCACGAAGTTCTGAGGGACGTCGGATCTCGAGGAGGAGTAGGGAAGTTATCGGCACAGTGCGAAAAGGTTCTAAGCTCAGGAACGTGCAGAGCGTTGATCCAAGCCAGCCAGGGCCGTTGGATTGTTCACGATATCGCTTATCGGGATCTCGTGAGAAAAGTGTCGGAGATTTGGCAACGAGAATCGTGAAGTCGCGAGACGCGATATCCCGACGGTTGCGTAGACATTGTGGGCCACAAGGAGCCAGAGGAGTGGAAGACAAGTGTCAGAGATCGAGAGATCTCGCGAACTCAGGAGTTCGCAGGGCGAGAGTCCAAGTATTGGGTACTCCAAGTCACGAGGACGCGAGGTGGCGAGTAGTGAAAACACGATAGGATCGTATCGATGTTTCAGCGCATCGGATATCGGGGGTTGGAGAACCAAGAGCTTGATATCGCAAGTAGCGAAGGCGCGATAGAGTCGATGTCCCGATAGAGGGAAGAGGAAGTCGGCGTAGACTAAGGCATCGGGTCTCATGGATCCGAGGGTGTAGTACTCGACTATTGGACTCGCGAAGTCACGAGTTCCGATCCTCCAAAAGTAAAGAAGAGAGGGTCGCGGTGAAGAGAATCAGTGGGTGCAGATTTCCCGATAGGGAAATAGAAGAACCTTGGAGTTCTTCGGGCCGAGTGGAAAGAAGATCCTATGAGAGTGGACGTGCCAGTGAGGGTGCGGCTGCGTCAAGAGTGGTATCAGAGCGGGAAATTCTTTTCTTTCTGTAGCTTAGGAGAAGAGAATTCACCATGCCACCCAGAAGAGAAAGGCAGTCACCTGATCCAGAGGACAGGGAGGTACAAAGAAGAGGCAGGCCGGTAGGGAATCCAGAAATGGAGAGACATATGAGAGATCTCCGAGCAAGACTAGAGGAGATGGAGACAACTCAGAGACGCACAACCAGTGTAGGGGATCTGAGTGATTTCGATAGTGAGATTGAGGCTGAACGCGAGGAGGAAGTTGCAGCCGAAGATGCATCAACTGAGCGGTTGATAAAAGCTATCGCCAGGATGGGTGCGAAGGCAAAGATGGACATTCCAGTCTATGAGGGAAATCTGGATGCAGAGGAGCTTTTAGATTGGATTAGAGCTCTGGATACCTACTTCGAATATGAAGACATCGAAGAGGATAAGAAGGTCAAACATGCTGTTACGTGCTTGAAAGGACATGCAGCATTGTGGTGGGATGAGCTACAAGCTGACAGATGCTGCAAAGGCAAGTAGAAGATTAAGAGTTGGGATCGAATGATTGCGAAGATGAAGGCGAAATTCATCCCAAGAGACTACCAAATTACTCTGTTTAGGAGAATGCAGAACCTGAGACAAAAGATGATGACAGTGAAAGAATACATTGAAGAATTCTATCGACTGAACATCAGAGTAGGTCATTAGGAGAGCGATGATGAAAAGGTTGCCAGATATCTGAATGGTCTGAGATATGACATTCAGGATGAATTAAGCATGGTTACCATTAGGACGGTGGGGGATGCTTATCAAATGGCTCTAAAAGCCGAGGAGAAGCTAAGCCGAAAGCAAGGTCAGCGAGGGCGAGGCAGGAGTCAGCCCAGAGGCAAGGCAGTTGCCCAGGAGAAATATCAGAAGCCCAAGGAGGAATGGAAGAAACCTCAGGGTAAAATTGAGAGAGGTGGAACCTCACAGAAAGGGCCTTATGTTGAATAGAGGGGGCAGAATACAGAGCAGAGCGGAGGGTATGCTGACAACAATATGTTTCCTCGTACCAGAGGTAGAGGAAGAGGCCGAGGAGGAGTAATCACATGTTTCACATGTGGGAAGAATGGGCACAGGTCATTTGAGTGTCCAGAAAAGAAGAAGGATAGTGGAGAAGCTCACATTACTGAAGCACAGAGGCGAGATGTTGAGGGCGAAGATGCAGAAGGTGGAAGATAGCTTGCGATGCATAGAGTCCTTTTGACACCTGAGAAGGAGGTGCAGGAAAGTTCAGTCCAAAGGACCAGACTGTTCAGAACGACTCGCAATACCAAGGACAGGGTGTGCAAGGTTATCGTGGACAGTGGTAGCACGGATAATCTCGTATCTACAGAGATGGTAGAGAAGCTGGAGCTGGAGACGACTGATCATCCAAGCCCATACAGAGTTCCGTGGCTACAGAAAGGACACCAGGTAACTGTTACTAAACAATGATTGGTTGAATTCAAAATAGGTTGGTATAATGATAAGATTTTGTGTGATGTTATTCCCATGGATGTATGTCATTTATTGCTGGGTAGACCATGGAAATATGAGAAAAATGTGATTCATGATGGGAGGATGAACACGTATACCCTGGAGAAGAATGGGAGAACCCATATGTTGCTTCCGATAAAATATAAGGAGGTGAAGTCGGAAGTAAACAACACAATACTTCTCATGAGTGGGAAGGAACTTCTTACAGAGATGGAAAAGAAGGAAGATCCACAGTTCTTTGTGGTCAGAAGACCGAGGATTGTTCTGACTAGCACAAGAGTGGATGATTTACCAGATGAGGTTCAGGAACCGCTGGAAGAGTTCGCTGACATCATAGTGGATGAATTACCTCATTCGTTGCCACCAATGAGAAGCGTAAGTCATCACATAGACCTCATACCAGGAGCTAGTTTGCCAAATAAAGCCGCGTACAGGTTGATGCCGCAAGAAAATGAGGAGGTCAAGAAGCAGGTCCAAGAACTATTGGACAAAGGATTGGTCAGGGAAAGCTTGAGTCCATGTGCTGTTCCAACAATGCTCAGTCCGAAGAAAGGTGGAGGGTGGAGAATGTCTACCGATTCCAGAGCGATCAACAAGATAACCATCAGGTACAAGTTTCCATTGCCGAGAATGGATGATCTGATGGATTGCCTAAGTGGGGAAAAATATTTTTCAAAGATAGATTTGAAAAGCGGATACCACCAGATTCGCATGAGAGAAGGCGATGAGTGGAAAACAACATTCAAGACAAACGAACGGTTGTACGAATGGCTAGTCATGCCGTTTGGTTTGACGAATGCACCGAGTACGTTTATGAGGCTGATGAATGAAGTTCTGCGAGAATTCATCGGGAAGTTCGTCATTGTGTATCTGGATGACATACTGATTTACAACAAATCAGAGGCTGAACATTTGAAGCATTTGGCCATTGTGATGAAGAAGCTACAACAGGAGAAGCTGTTGATAAATATGAAAAAGTGCTCATTTATGAAGACAGAGCTCATTTACTTCGGTTTTGTTATTTCGGCGAATGAGTTAAGGATGGATCCAGATAAGGTAGAGGTGATCAAGAATTGGCCATCACCAAGAAATGTTTTCGAGGTGAGAAGTTTTCATGGATTGGCTAGTTTCTACCGAAAATTCATCAGGAATTTTAGTGGAATTAGTGCAGCGATGATGGATACAGTGAAGAAGCGGCATAAGTCTTTTCACTGGACAGTAGAGGCTGAGAAGAGCTTCAATTTGTTGAAGCGGAAGATCACAAAACAACCGGTTTTGGTGTTACCGGATTTCCAGAAAATATTTCAGGTGAAATGTGATGCAAGCGGGTTTGCCATAGGAGCAGTATTGAGTCAGGAAGACATGCCGATTGCATATTTCAGTGAGAAGCTGGATGAAGCGAAGCTGAAATACTCCACGTATGATAAAGAATTTTATGCTATCATACATGCACTAAATAAGTGGAGGCATTACTTGATTCCGAAAGAATTTGTATTGTACAGTGATAATCATGCATTACCGTTTGTGACTCAACAGGAGAAGTTGAATCAGAAACATACCAAATGGGTAGAGTATATGCAGAATTTCACGTTTGTGATTAAGCATATTTTGGGTACTTCTAACAAAGTGGCTGATGCTTTGAGCAGGAAATGTTTGTTACTGCAAGAATTCCGAGTCAAAACATTGGGTTTTGAAAATCTCAGGGACATGTACGCAGGAGATGCACATTTTGCAGAAGCGTATGAAGAAGATGAGAATCCAGTTCTCAGAGACAGATGCCCGTGGATAGACTACATGATCTAGGAGGGATTGTTGTTCAGAAGCAATCAACTGTGTATTCCGAAATTCTCCATGAGGGAGAATCTGTTGAAAGAGAAGCACAGTGGTGGATTGGCAGGACATTTTGGCCATGACAAAACATTCGCGAAGTTGAATGAGTCATATTTTTGGCCAGGGATGCGAGCGGATGTCAAAATATTTGTTGAAAGATGTAGGATTTGCCAGCATTCGAAGGGGAGAAAGAAGAATGCAGGTTTTTATCAGCCATTGCCCATACCAGAGAGGCCATGGGAGGCGATAAGCATGGATTTTGTGTTGGGTTTACCGAGGACGCAAAGAGTTGTTGATTCGATCTTTTTGATCGTGGACAGGTTTTCAAAGATGGCACATTTTATCCCATGCCAGAAGACCAACGATGCGACCCACATCGCAAATTTGTTTTTTAAGGAGATTATTCGACTCCATGGATTGCCGAAAAGTATTATTTCGGACAGAGACACAAAATTCATAGGCCATTTTTGGAGGACCTTATGGAAGAAGCTAGGAACTAACTTGGCGTTTAGTTCAGCGTATCATCCGCAGACGGATGGACCAACAGAGGTTGTGAACATAAGTCTGGGAGACTTGTTGAGGAGCCTGGTGACAAGCACCATAACAGCTCGGATAACGTATTGCCACAAGAAGAGTTTGCATACAACGATTCGGTGAATCGGAGCACAGGAAAGAGTCCATTTCAGGTTGTATATGGGATGCAGCCGAGAGGAGTTTATGAACTGAGGGATTCAGAACAGACTGCTACTAGCAGTGCTAGTGCAGAAGAATTCGCTGAGGCGATGAAAGAACTTCACAGTAGGGTGAAGGAGCGACTGCAAGATTTGAGTCAGGAGTACAAGCGCAGAGCAGACCAGCGGAAAAGACAACTTCAGTTTGAAGTGGGTGATCTGGTTCTGGCACACTTAAGAAAGGAAAGGTTCCCGAGGGGAACATACAATAAGCTGAAAATGAAGAAAATCGGTCCATGCAGAGTCCTTAAGAAATTCGGGGAAAACGCTTATGAGATTGAGTTGCCGGATGGCATTGGAATATCTCCGATATTCAATATCGCAGATTTATATCCATACAGGGCTGGAAAAGAAGAGACTGGAACCGAGGAGCCAGTGATCCAGTGGGTGAAACAATTACCAGTTGCAAAAAAGCCACAGGTGGAGTGCATACTGGACAAGAGAGTGGGTAAGAAGACCCGAAGGAAAGAATACTTCGAATATCTGGTCAAGTGGAAGGGCCACCTAGTAGAGGATGCCAGCTGGGAGAGCGAAGCAGTGATACAGAAGCATGAGAAAAACGTGCAGGAGCTCATGGACAGGAGCCCATGAAAATTTTCAAGCCGAGGAGCCTGATGCAGGAGCATCGCCAACTCATCAAGCGAGCCAGCGCAGAAGCGGAAGACAGCTGGACAACGCCAGCATAAATTTTGAAAACACCTTGATATTGTTGCACAAACTTTAATGTGTGGATTTAATGAAGTGCACTTTGTATATTGTAATGGACCTTGAGCGGATAGCTCTCGTCCTTAGTAGATAGACGACATTTAATAGATTTAATGCAAGTAGATAGAAATTTAATTCTAGATTTGATAGCTTAGAGCGCAAGAGGGAAACAGGATATAGACACCCTCATTGTATCATTGTATTATTATCAACCCAGGAAGAAAAGAAGAGCAAGCAGAGAACTGTGTATGAAGAACACCCATGTACAGACATTTGAATTAATAGAAGAAAGCTTTGATTCAAATTCATGGTTTGGTGTTGTTTCTCTGTGTATTGATATTATGCTCATAAATGTTTGTTTCCTGTTATGCATTTGATTTTATATGCTATGTATGTGATTTCATGGTTGTATTGAAGTCTGAGGGAACAGGTAATTAGTTTCAACTGTTTCTCTATCTTGAACCAGAGAATTCCTGCAAGGAGTGCAGTCGAATCGTCCGCAAGGAGTGCATCGACGGAAGGGTTTATACAGATAACTTTTGTTCTAAGTTCCCAGAAGTGAGGTTGAGCAGAGGAGCCGTGCAATGAGTGTGCAGGCCAAGTTGAGACTCAGAGTTGCGATTCTGAGCAAAAGGGGAATTAAGACTGCTGCTGTAGGTGTGCGCAGAGTCGAAGCTTCAACACTTAAGGGTCGTTGAAGGATTTCCGCAAGGAGTGCGTGCAATATGTTCTCAGAAGGACTTGAGAAGTGGAGAACAAAGCTTAGGAGGAGTAGGCCTTCGAATTCGTTGAGGGATTACACAAAAGGATTGCGCATTTATGTGTTCGAGCAATTGTTGAAAGCTCGCGTGCAGGTGAACAAGTCTTGTGGAGGAAGCACTTGTTCCAGTCTGCAGGTATCGACAGAGGGAGAACGGACGGTCGAAATCCTCTGGGAGATTTCACGAAGTTCCGAGGGACGTCGGATCTCGAGGAGGAGCAGGGAAGTTATCGACACAGTGAGAAAAGGTTCTAATCTCAGGACCGTGCAGAGCGTTGATCCAAGCCAGCCAGGGCCATTGGATTGTTCACGAGATCGCTTATCGGGATCTCATGAGAAAAGTGTCAGAGATTTGGCAACGGGAATCGCGAAGTCGCGAGACGCGATATCCCGACGGTTGCGTAGACATTGTGGGCCACAAGGAGCCGGAGGAGTGAAAGACAGGTGTCAGAGATCGAGAGATCTTGCGAACTCGAGAGTTCGCAGGGCGAGAGTCCAAGTATTGGGTACTCCAAGTCACGAGGATGCGAGGTGGTGAGTAGCGAAAACATGATAGGATCGTATCGGCGTTTCGGTGCATTGGATATCGGGGGTTGGAGAACCAAGAGCTTGATATCGCAAGTAGCGAAGGCGCGATAGAGTCGATGTCCCGATAAAGGGAAGAGGAAGTCGGCGTAGACTAAGGCATTGGGTCTTGGGGATTCGAGGGTGTAGTACTCGACTGTTGGACTCGCGAAGTCGCGAGTTTCGATCCTCTGAAAGTAAAGAAGAGAGGGTCGCAGCGAAGAGAATCTGTGGGTGCAGATTTCCCGATAGGGAAATAGAAGAACCTTGGAGTTCTTCGGGCCGAGTGGAAAGAAGATCCTGTGAGAGCGGACGTGCCAGTGAGGGTGCGGCTGCGTCAGATTTCCACCATTGCAATTGCACTCTGAATTCATGGAGAGGTTTGGTTACGAAATTCATTCGTAACTTCCTAAGAAGCATGAAGCACCCGTAGACGATATGGGTTCAGGATTATTTTTCTTGAAGATGAGTGGTTGAGTCAACCTTTGTTCCCCCATCGATAACCCCTCATATATCCCCACATTGGTGGCATTGTGTCGGCATGGTAAATGAATCCTAGAATAAGTAGAATGAAGAACCAAAGCCACCGACTGTTAACATTCGGCTAGAAACTCAATACCTCAACTATCTCAATGACCTCCATTTATAAACTAATTCCCAACGTTCATACACCATCCCCACCTGAAACTATAGTGCATGGAGGACATATGCACCATCTCCTATAGTGGTGTCACTTCGCTTGATGATTTCCCATCATAGCCAGGAAAACTTCGTAAATTCTAACTACCACCATCCATAAGCCATATTGTGGGTAGGTGAGATTGATAGTTCCCTTATCCAAAAGATATGAAGTTCTGCACATTATTTTCATTAAGATAACATGACCTGTGAGTTCATCAGACTAGGTGGTGTGTGTTCGAGCTGCCATCGGTCCTTCCCCTCTCATCTCATGTGGGGACGAATCCATCCCTGTGTTGCCTCCCATACACCCCATCCGGGGAACCTACCACTCTTACATCATTCAATAACTATTTTGATATTTCAAAGGAGGTAAACTTTAATATGAAATCGCTTGGATTAATAGAAATGGGTATCCCCTTGGACCCCCTTTAGCACCCTCTCTTGTGGAATCATAGAAACCCCTCATTACCATCCCTCTCATATCGCAACCAATGATTTATTTTGTATTAATAATTTTAATGTACAATTTACATATCTTTTCCATTCGCCACATAAATCCATACATGCTCTCTGGCCCAAAACAAACTACAAGGAGAACACCTTGTAGCATAGGTTTTTAGTGTTACAAGATTGGGAACTTTTTTCAAAAACTCCTCCACTACAACCTCCACCATTCATAGCATATGTTTTAGTAGAGGATTTAACATATGTTCCCTATAACTAAAAAAATGGGCGGGCACACGTTTTAGTGGAGGTCTTTTTTTTGGTGCTTGTATGGTAACATGCATCGATGCATACATAAACCTAAGAAACACTAGTGCACACATAATTATTACGCACGAGTTCCATATTTTTTATGTTATATGCTGCATCATTAATCGTATAAATATTACACAATGGGTCATTCTTTTTTGTTTTATGGCACACTGGTGCTTGTATAATTTATACGCACCGATGCTTATATTACCATGCGCACCGAAGGGAAGTGAAATTTTGAACATTTTAGGGGATATGTCGATGACATTCTTTGTTTTTTATTTTCAAAAAAGTTGGTGGATTTTTATTCATTAAAAGGTGCGGCTAAGGCCACAAAGTACAAAAAGGAACTACCAGAGAAAAACACACAAAAACTGGTTTATCCACCACAATGTTAAACCATCTACCTATATCATAAATCCTATTTCTCCATATCTTGAGTTTACTTAAGTTTTGTACATAATAGATTTGGTATAAAACACCACTAATACATATAAAAAAACAAAACAAAACTATTAAACATGAGTCCTTTCATTTGGAATCTCATCTTCAGTATATGGATTCACTACCGAGGCATTCAAATCCAAAATTGAAGCGACTTCCCTCCAAGGAGAGATTTCCATGGTTGACCCTGAACCAGAATTCTTCGGAGATGACCGAAGCTAAATCTCCTCCATTTGCGACCTTAGTGCTTCCACTTCATATTGCAACTAACCCACCATCTCGCGATGTTGCACCAGGGTTTCCATTGCAAAAGAGACTGTTGAATTGAACATGTTAACTGAGATTATCAACTTGTGTTACTCTACCCTCTCATATTCCTCCATTATACCTCCCTTTTGTTCATGAACTATACCATTGTCCATTTCTTCTAACTTATCAGAACTAAAAATCCCTATCCACCGAAAATTGCACAAGAGACCATAGACTACCCTCGACCAGAATTCATAAACCTTCCCAATAAGTTGACTAAAAAAAAATCCTACCAGGCTCAGGAGGAAACAATGATGGCCCAAGCATCAAATTTTCCCAAGTGTCTACAAAATTGAGGGATAAATAACGACAAGAAATTGTCATGCCCATGATGAGACCATATAATCCTCGACCAACCATCAACTTCATAATTCCACAACCATAATGATTTTTGTCCCACCAACCATGCCAAATATTCACTGGTCATGAATCACATATCCTTGTTGAACAACATGAAAGAGATACCCTTAAACTCGCACATGAGCATCCAAGATGGCTAGCGAACACCAATCAATCATCCTTGTTGTCCCGTAACTTACTACTGCTTCCACTTTCGACCATGATGGGGATCTTCCAATTGATTGAAAAGTCCCTCAAGTGAGGATCAATGTTCAATTTTCGATGCACCTTACACATCCACTATATCATGAACCCACAAGCCAAACTCCTACTTGGAATCTACATCTTTGCTTATAGATGAAACCATAGAACGTCGGGACAATATGTCCCTTCCACGATATAACAACCATATCCTTACCATGTGTTACATCGCATGAGACCCCGATGACGACAATACCCCCATGGGTACCAATGAATGACATTAATCAAGACACTAGGGAGAGGGGGGGAAACTAACCACCCCATTAATCCACAAGGAACCAGGGGCTAGACCTATGACTTTATTGGCCATTTCATTAACTTGGGTGTTGTTTTCTCTGAGAACGTGAAAACAATTGGTAGATAGGGTATTTAAGTTGAGTCTAGTGTGACCAATGATGACCTTCAATCATACATACTTTGGGTATGAGCCTGCCACAAAGTATCTTATTGTATTTTTTGAATCGCCAATAATGTTTAGCTACGAGATTTGACGATTTTTAGTAATCTAAATCCCTTGAAAAAATGTATATGCCTCAGCTTTTGTATTCAAAGAGATCCCAATATTCCAATAGAATTTGACTTCCCGGTTTCCTCTAGGGCCAAAAATCACACCCCCGTTCCTGCCTCCACTATCGGTGCCATTTTTTGTTACTAAGCACCAGTGCGTATATTATATGTAAAGCACCGATGCGTGTTGTAATCATGCGCACTATAATATTTTGAAACGATAAATATAATTGTACGTTATGTCGTTTAAAGTAACAATGTTTTTTTACAATTTTTAGCACCAATGCTTCAATGTAATTAATAGGCACTGTTGTGCATGACTCATAAAAATGCACCAGTGTCTATTTTATGGCATGCATCATTTAATGAGTTCAAAAGAATACAATGCACTAAATATGTATATATTTTAATTAAATTGGTTTTTGATTTTTTCAATTAATCATATCAAAATAAAATATTTTTTATAATAATATTGTTTTTCATATTTTTGTTATGCATTTTGATATAATGATTGAATTAATGTGTTATACAATTGATTACATATATGTTATTTGTAACAATGTAAATCATCCATATATTAATTAATTAGCAATGCAACATTTGACAACATTCGATAATGCAATAAAATAAGAAACACATTTTAATATATATGAATAAGAGACCCATCGTCACACAAAATGGGACAATGTAAAGGTCCACAATAATAAAAATGCAACCAATATGTAATTGTTACACTTATTCATAACATGTCCTCATGCAATTGGGACAATATGTTGAGTACATTAAACAAAATCCTTGATTTTCATAGACATATATTCCAAAACATACAACTTGTAGTTACATTCAATTATATTGATTGTCATTCATCACTTGAACTGCGATCATCACTTGACCTGCATGCATGCCTCATTTCTTCATCACTTGTAGGTGATATTGTATTTTGGTTATTTAACCTATTGTTTTCTTGATCGAGTTGTTTTTTATGTTTCGCCTCTTCATGTTCCATCTACAAACATAGAAATAAAATGTAATAAGTATATCTACATTTATACAATAGAATATAGATGATTGAATAAATAATAAAATGTACCATAGTTGCAACTAATTGATAAACATTACACATTATTTCGGAGCCATGCTGCATGCCATCTCTCAAAATTTGTTTTGTTGGCTACACTCCATACTTTGTTTCTTGCATGTTTAATAGAATATAGCAAAGCATAGTCGATATAATTAATAAAAAGGTTTTTTGTTGTTTCATTAATTATAAAACAAGTGAAGTTAAACAACATAGCTACTTACAAATTGTTCAATTAAATCTTGACACTTCAACATATACTCACAACCCATACTTAACCCGATGTTGATCAATTCTTCGGTTGAATATTCTTGATATGTTAACACCTATTAGAAGACATTCATGGGTGAGTGTGAATTAATTATTTGAATATAAAGATCACAAGAAATATGATATCTTAATTAAGTCCGAAAATGTAAGCATTCACATACTTTGCGATCAACCCTTATTTTGGTCGCTGTCCTTTCTTATGTGTTGAATGGGTTCCATTTTTTCCTTTTCTATAACAAAGCAATTGAAAATTAGTATTTCATGTGATAATTAAGTTCAATGTACATAAAAGAGTAAATCAATGATTACATACTTCTGATGCACATTGTTGTGATGACTCCTCTTGTGATGCAATTATGTTTATTTCTTTTACCATCTCCTTGTACACTTTTTACATCCTATCGACATGTATTGGTATTCCCCTTGTTTGTCCCTTGGAATTTGCATAATCTTCCTGAAAAATTAAAAGCACATTTAAAAAAAATTTGAAATGAAAGTAAATATAACAAAAAAAATAATTTGATAATTTTTGGGACATATTATTATTTTTACATGTGGTTCATGGTACCAAGTATTGGTACTCTCTACGTCCATGGAAAACCTCCCTGGAATCCGCGAGAGAACATGGGGTGGCCAAGAATTTTCGGAATATTGGCGGCTCAAAAACAAGAGCATCATATAGTCCCATTAAGGGCACAAACATGTCATTCCAAGGATTTGAACCTGGGTGGGGAGGGTAAAAATCATTCCTTTGTCCACCCAAGCTACATCCAATGGACTATTTTTTGGGACATATTATAGAAAAAAATGTTTAGTAATAATATTTTTTAAATGATCATTTTTTTTATTGTAATTTTTTTCTATGACAAGTCTCATTGGTCTCATTGATCATTGCTCTAGAAACGCTTCCTGTAGTTTATATGTAACCTGATTCTTGGAGTTATTGGGTTGATTTTTGTATTGTAAGTGGAAAGTATGTCTATACGTTTTTTCCACTATATTTCTCATAGTTTTGTAAACAAAATTCTCTCTTGTTAACTACTAGCACCACTTTAGATGAATTGAGGACCAAATCATCATCATTTACATCCTTCATAATTTTTATCTTCTTATGACGAAATTCTGTTACCTCGTTATCGGTCCTTGCAAAACATTAAAAAAATGTGAAATCGAGTGTTTAAAACATGTTAGCGATTAATGTTAATAAATTTATTTTTAGTAAAAAGTCAAAGAAAAAGTTCATGTTGATTTCCTTTTGATCCACCTAATTCCTCTCATCGCAATGTTTCTATAAATATTTTACACTCTTTGGAACTCAGATTGCAAACAATCTTATCAAGTTTCTTCAAGTTTTTTCTTTGCATGACATGCTTTAAGCAATACACAACATTAATTTAAAACTATAGATAATTCAAATATATTAAATTTTTAGTAAAACTTAAATAACTTGTCTTTTTCTCTTGTTGGGATGAGCTACCATCACACTAGCCACAATAAGTTGTTTTCCTTGAACTTCTATCGACTATTTTCTATATAAAAAAAGGTCAAGAATAATGAGAGATAAAAATTATAAAATATTTTTTACAAAATAAGATTTCGGTGCATATAATAAGATAGTACACATCGACACGTTAAAAATATGTATACACACCTATATATGATTATCGTTCTATTACGAAAACAAGAACGTTTTGTTTACAAATTGTTATATTCACGAGATACTCTATAAATTAATAGAAGCATCGGTGCCTCATTACGGTTTATTTCACATCGCCGAACCCGTGGACAAATTTAAAATTTGATGCTTTTGGTATTAAAAACAATTTTATTTACATTTTAAATTCAATGGTGTTATTTGCGCACCGATGCACTTTTCCTATACAATGCGCACTGCTAACCGCGAAAGTGTTGTTTTAAGTAAAATTGATAGTGACATGGTTTGGGATCCAATGCAATGAGTGGTACCATTGCAATGTATATCAAATACCCCATATACAAGTAAAGAAACTCTATAAAAATATATTTCTTTAAAAAAATATTTTAGTGAAATATAAAGAGGGAAACCAAAAGAAACAACAAGAAAGCTAGGACTTCCAATACTAAAGGTAACTATGAAACCCTTGTTTTTAAATGCATTGAAAATTGTTTGAATAAAATAGGGGAAAGATTGATATGATCAATNTTTAGTGAAATATAAAGAGGGAAACCAAAAGAAACAACAAGAAAGCTAGGACTTCCAATACTAAAGGTAACTATGAAACCCTTGTTTTTAAATGCATTGAAAATTGTTTGAATAAAATAGGGGAAAGATTGATATGATCAATAGAATGAAATCATATACCTAAAATTTCCCCTCTACAGATTTGTATGTGACCTATCGTGATCCATTACACATTTCCCTCTTCAAAAACATCTATTCACTCCAAAGTCTTTGCTGGTAAATATCTTTTGCACAAATCTCCCCTTTAAAATTTGGCAAAAGAATGAAATAATGATTAGGGTTTTTATTTATAAACACATACATTTAGAAAAATGAAATTCCCACTCATTTTCTCGCTATATATTTTGGTGCATTGATGATAAACACACGTTGTTTTTTTCCGTAACTTACTTTTTTAGTGCACTATACAATTCAAAGTGCACTGATGCACTTTTTACGTAAAAACACACTAACAAAAAATTTAATTAACAAAATACAAATGCAAACCTTCACAAGTTTTTTTTAGTCTTTTGGGGAATGTGGTCCAGGGGGAAAGCTCATTCAAATTTTTCAAGTAATTCCAAGATAGGGTCTTGAGTCATGTGTTCATGCTATAACGTTTTATTATTACATAGGAAACCCAAGGTCATGTTAAGAAGTGTGGGTCCGTTAATGTTAACCACATGCATTTAATATATTTTCTAAGTCACACAAGCAAAATCGACAGTAGGGGTTAACAAGTAAGTAATAGGCTTGATTTGATAGTTTGGTGGGTTGTGTCATTGATCTGAAAATCCTTAATTGTCAAATTAGTTCTTAAGCTTAGATTAACATCCAACCTGATTCGAAAATTATAATTATCTTTACTATTTGCAAATTAACATGTGAATCCACTTACTTATCCAAATTTCATTAGCTGATAAATAACTTGCGGAAATAAAAATGCTGAAATTAAGAGAAATAGAAACAACAATAAAAAGGCATATTACACAAGTTGATAACAGAGTTCACCCATCTTGGGCTACGTCTTTGGGTCTAATTCCAAATGAAAGACCGCTCTATTAATGCTCAAAATGCTTGATAAAATAATGACTCCACCTTATGTTTTTGAATGACCTTCTGATTTGCTACACAAACTCAAGTGTGACTCTTGAAATTAGCTCCGCCTCGAAAAACTGAAACTTTTGACTATAAACACTCTATATGTTTCTCAAAAAGGACCAATGGCACAAATATAGCATCAAAACCAAAATAAAAGATTCTTTGGCATGCAAAATGATGTAGCACAAATGGAAAAAGGTGCTTGTTTACATAGCAAAGTTTGGGGGGTCGAATCCCCCCCAACTTGCTATATTTCGGGTTGGCAATTAAATAAAACTTAAATATAAAGATTTTGACGTGCTTTTATAATGAATATATATGGCACATTGGTAAAATTGTTGGGCCGTCAACCCAGAGGTCACATGGTTGACCTTGACCGATGCGCCCGTGTTATGGCATTTGGTTATAATAAACTTAAATATAGAAACATCTACCAAACATACCAAGTCATTTGGAAACCTGGTTGGTTCGAGTACTTGGTTGAATTTGTTGGTTGTTACCATATAGGTCGGAGGTTCTATTCCCTTCGAACCCAACAATTTTCAATGTTCCTTAAGCCAACATTGGGTAATCGAAGGGTGCCATTTGGTAGTCTTTGATTGGTCCACATCACATAGACTGCATACTCACCTTCCCTATTAGCATGCGACATCACCATAATACCTACCATGTTAGCACCATACCTTCCATGTTTCATCCGTATTTCCACCTTTCCATCCTACATTTCCAAGTGTCATCCTTCTAGTGATGCCACTTGGCACCTATCCTTTGCCCATTATTTTTTCCAAAACTTCAAAGGGCCATATCTTTCTCATACGACGCCTGTTTGAATCCATTCAAATTGTGTAGGAAACATATCATCGATCTCTATGAAATGCAATCATTTTCATTAGCATTTGAGACTATCAAATTTTTATCTTTCTTATATCCACCTAGATTACACCTCCCTACTAGAAGCCTTTTAGACCACCAAAAGTCTGTATTACTCAATAACTAAATGAGGATAAATCTCCCTCACTTTCTCGTTCTCTATCCATATTTCTTTTCTTGGGTGTACCCCTTTAATACCAACTCGAATATACTCCACATCACCTTGTCGTTAAGTCCCGATTCTTTTTTCAATGATAACATCTTCCTGCAGCTCATCTAAGTATTCATGAGAAAATTCATCAACAGTCAGAACCTGAACACCTTCATATTTATCCATAATCATAGGAGGCTCATAAAGTTTCAAAGTCTCAACATTCACCACTGAATACATTTTCATATAAGATGGAAAATCTAAATGTAAAGCATTAGTACCAATCTTATCCAAAATCTCAAATGGACCATACTTGATTGGTTTGAGATTTTTACCTTCAGCCTTCATTTTGTCTTTATTGATATTTAACCACACCTGATCACCAACTTGGAACTGATGATCAACCTGATGCTTGTCATGCCTCTCCTTGTACTTAGTTTGGATCTTCTCCAATTGTTCCTGTACTTCCCGATGTACCTATTGGATCCTATGAATGAACCTCTTAGCTTTTTCAATATCATCTTGTCCATTGACTTTACTTGTTTCCCTGAAATCAAAATCCATAGGTGATTTAGACAGGCATCCCAAACATGTTTCAAAAGGAGATGTCTAAGTAGAAGAATGCATGTCACAATTATAGGCATGGTGTACATAATGCAAATTTTCATCCCACAACTTAAGATGTTTACTGCAGTACCCTCGAAGAAAATGTACCACTATCCCATTCACCACCTTTTTCTGCGGATGAAAATAAATTCTCTTCTTTAAATTAGTGTCCATCAAATCCCATAAACTAGACCAAAACTTCCTCAAGAACTGAGAATCTCGATTAGATATAATAGATGTAGGTAGCCCAAAATGAACCCAAACATTATTAAAGAATAATTGTGTTGTTTGTTCAACTTTGACCTTCTTCTTATAAGGCATTAAGATACACATCTTACTGAACCTATCCACTATGACATACAAGTAATCATGACATGTTCTGGACATTATCAAACCCCCCACAAAATCTATGGACACACTTTCCCATGGCTGAGAAGGTATTGGAAGTGGTGTATATAACCCCAACTTAGCCACTCCTGAGTTAAGGTTATGAGTCCATAAGGAGGTTTGGCCCTCTTGGCTGTCCACTCTCCACACTCAGCAACCCAAAACCCCTCTTTCCCCTCGACTTGCAAAACCCAATGAATGAGATCCCCCTTCTGTACCATGTAGTCCCTAAGGCCTTCCAACTTCCCTCGAGGGCTCCAATGCACACGGTTGGGAAATAATCTCTTACTTATAGGATTAAAAATTATATTATAGGAACATGACCCACATTTTCATCATAAACTCATCCCTCTTGTTAGCACTAATTTTTTTCATTGGAAAAAAAATTAAATTTTGTTATTTTTGTTTTGAATTTTGGTTTAAATTCTGAGTTTTTGAGAACTCTCGGGCTTGCATAGATTTTAATTGGATTTATTAAAAATATGGGGTTTCCAATCTAATTTTGTACTTCAAGTATCAATCCAGCCACTCCACAAGTGTCAACTAAATATGACCAACATCACTAGGCCATCGATAGCACCCACACACAAGGTGCTAAGGAGAAATCCCACTAGGATGTCCACATGTCCATAGCTTGTGCACAATACATCAGTAATGTTTCTAGTCTCTTGGATATGTAAATGTTTTAAAGTTTTATTTCCTAGTGTATGTGGGATATTTTTCATTGCATGCAAAGTAAAAATTTTCAAGTATCAAGCCCAAGCACTCCCCAAATGCCAATAATCAAGCAACAAATTCCAAGTGCTTATGTACAAATGCACTTAGGAGGTTGTTCAATGGTGTAGAGATGAAAACCAAGTGTCTTTGACATGTAATCGAGAACGTGCTAGCTAAGTTTTTAAGTGTCAAAGAAGAAACCCATGTGGCTATGACAATGTCCCAAGTTTTAGATTCAAACACCAACTTAACTCATCTGTAACAATTACATGTGGGAAAACTACTGGAAGCAGAGAAAACACAACAATTTCGAGCAGTGGATTTCATGCGCATTTTCCAAGCAAATGAAGAGAAATTTCAATAAACCACGACATGGGTTTTTTGCAGAACAACCTCAATTATGTGACTCATGAGAATATTGAAAAGATTGTGAGGGACTTGAGACACATCGTCGTTTCTTTGAGGGGTATTCACCCATCTTTTCATATCTGAAAAATTCCAAATGAAAATGGAATTCATAGTCATTTTGGAAGTGCTAGACATTAATACAAATGGGGCTATTAATCACCAATTGATTTCAAAGATGGTTGATTTCACACAGATGATATTGATGCAATTTGGATTTATGGTAACAAATTTGAGTAATTTTTGGTAGTTGTGGTTGTACCAAACCAAGAGAGGCTTCAAAAATGTTAAGGGTGATTGCGTTATACAAAAATGGTCATAAAGACACTCAAAGACATGCCCATGAAGAAAACCATAGGTGTAAATTCAAAGAGACAAAGGGTAATTTCTAAAATAGAAAATTTGAAGCAAGATGATGGAACATAGCAGAAACATAGTCACAATCCTTTGATGTCTAGATTACCAAAACCTAGTATTGAGAAATCATTATCTGCTTCACCTATACCAGCAGAAGTAAACACTATGGATATGTCATTTACAAATGTTGAGATATATGAAAACGTGCCCAATAGTCACATGCTTTACATTGATCTTAATGAACCAACTATGGAAGAAAAATTGTGGGAATAAAATGTTAAAATAGGAGAAACATCAAAGAGGAAGAGATCTAGAAATTCAAAAAATATCATTAGGCATCTCAAAGAGAACAATAAATAATTGGAAAAACAAAATTCCAGGTTACATAAGAAAACGAAGAAACTGATAGAGAAACACAACAATCTCTGTAAGTTTTCTAAAAGGCTAAGGAAGAAAAATATTAAATTGTATTGGACTAGGATAGTGCTTGAGTCTAAGTCACTTCAGGAGAAGCATAAACACCAAAATCTTGTCCAAGGATGAAGAAAGTATGGGAATTTTGATTAAAATGCAGGTTTCATCAGTTTTTACTCGAGGTATAGAAAAACTATTCTTTTTGCAACACCCCTGTTTTGGAATCTGTTAATGCACTACATGAATGTGAAGGCCAGTTTTGTGTCGAGTTTGAAGAGCATGAATTGAAGATGAAATCAAGTTGAATATTCTACCCTACATATTTTTCTCCAAGATGTTATTCTAGATCACATTTAGTTGTGGATCAAAGGCTATTTTGGAGAAGTCAAAGATGTGATCCATGGAAGGAGGATCTTGACCTAGAAATCATGATTCTAGTTTTTATTATTCAATGCAAGTAGTTCAATGTTGTTATATTAAATTTGGCTATATCGAATGTATGGTCATAAATGAACCTATTTTTTGGGATCTCGGATACGATTTTGTATGTATTCCTTATCTATAAAAGGAGAATCAAAAGACAAGGATAAGGGTCCAGTTTTTGGATTGAAAAGAAGAAGAAATTCTGGAAAGTTGTTATAAGAGCTTAAATACTGCAAAAATTTATACTCAAGGAATCAAACATCCCAATGGTCAGATTGTAAATCTATGTACTTCATTTTTCTTGTCTTATTTGAATGCAATGGAATTTTTTGCAAAGCACTGATTTCTTCTAAATTCAACTTCGATTACAGTAAATATTTTTTTGTCAATTACCTGTCTTTGTAAGTTGTATCCAAATATTTGTTTTAGGTTTAAGATATTATTTTGAACTTGAAAATCTTCCTAGCATAAGTGAACAAATTTTGACTTATGTTCTATGTTTCCTTTTCTTTTTCTCATACATCCAATTGTTTATTTATTTGTTACATCAATGTGAATGCCCTTGACTAAATGAAGTGTTGCTAATTATTTAAATTTGATTGAAATATTGTGATCAAACCTATAACCTTCCAACCTATCCAAGCTACCTGATCCATAATTCAAAACAAACCAATTTTTGTAATAAATGAGGTTCCTTAGATTTTCCCTATAACAATCTAGTGAAAACCTTAGGGATAAAAATTCTCATGGTTGTTCTCATACACAATATATCTAGTGCTATTTATAGCACCCAAATCCCTTTTGCCATCCCAAAAACATTATTCTAAAAACTTTCTCATGGATCCAACATGCCTGGAGCTCTTTCTTAGCACCCAACATTCATACACCATCCCCACCTGAAGCTATAATGCATGGACGACATGGGAACCATCTCCTATAGTGGTTTCATTTCGCTTGATGATTTCCCGTCATAGCCAGGAAAGCTTCGTAAATGCTAACTACCACCATCTAGAAGCCATATTGTAGGTAGGTGAGATTGATAGTACCCTTAGCTAGAAGAGATGAAGTTTTGCACATTATTTTCATTAAGATAATACATCCTGTGAGCTCATCAGACCAGGTGGAGTGTGTTTGATCCGACATCGATCCTTCCCCTGTCATCTCATGTGGGGATGAATCTATCCCTATGTCGCCTCCCATACACCCCATCTGGAGAACCTACCACTCTTACATAATTCAATAGCTATTTTGATATTTCAAAGGAGGTAAAATTTAATATGAAATGACTTGGATTAATAGAATTGGGTAACCCCTTGGACCCCCTTTATCCCCCTCTATTTTGGAATCATAGCAACCCATCATTACCATCCCTTTCACATCGCAACCAATGATTTATTTTTTATTAATAATTTTAATGTACAATTTACATAGGTTGTCCCTTCGCCACATTAATCCATACATGCTCTCTGGCCCAAAACACACTACAAGAAGAAAACCTTGTAGCAGAGGTTTTTAGTGTTACAAGATTGGGAAAATTTTTCAAAAAATCCTCCACTACAACCTCCACCATTCATAACATAGGTTTTAGTAGAGGATTTAACAAATGTTCCCTATAACTAAAAAAATGGGTGGGAAAATGTTTTAGCAGAGGTATTTGTTTTGGTGCTTGTATGGTAACATGCACCGATGCATACATAAACCTAAAAAACACTAGTGCACATATAATTATTACGCATGAGTTCCATATTTTTTCTGTTATATGATGCATCGGTGCTCGTATAAATATTACACATTGGGTTGTTCTTTTTTGTTTTATGGCACATTGGTGCTCGTATAATTTATACGCATCAGTTCTTATATTACCATGTGCACCGAAGGGAAGTGAAATTTTGAACATTTGAGGTGAGATGTCATTGCCATTCTTTGTTTTTTCTTTTCACAAAAGTTGGTGGATTTTTATTCATTAAAATGTGTGGCCAAGGCCACAAAGTACAAAAAGGAAAAACTAGAGAAAAGCACAAAGATCTGTTTTATCCATGACAACATTCAACCATCTACCTATATCATAACTCCTATTTCTCCATATCCCGAGTTTACTATAGTTTTGTACATAATAGATTTGGTAGAAAATACCACTAATACATATAAAAAAACAAAGCATAACTATTCAACCAGAGTCCTTTCATTTGGAACCTCATCTTTAGTATATGGATTCACTACCGAGGCATTCATATCTAAAATTGAAGCCACTTCCCTCCTAGGAGATATTTCCGTGGTTGAATCCAAACTAGAATTCATCGGAGATGACTGAAGCTAAATCTTCTCCATTTGCGACCTCGTTGCTTCCACTTCATATTGCAACTAACCCACCATCTCGTGATGTTGCACCTGGGTTTCCATTGCAAAAGAGACTGTTGAATTGAGCACGTTAACTGAGATTATCAACCTATGTTACTCTACCCTCTCATCTTCCTCCATTATCCCTCCTTGTTGTTCGTGACCTGTACCATTGTCCATTGCTTCTAACTTATAAGAACTGGAAATCTCTATCCACCGAAAATTACACAAGAGGCCATAGAATACACCCTTGACCAGAATTCATAAACCTTCCCAATAAGTTGACTAAAAAACAATCCCACCTGGCTCAAGAGGAAACACTGATTTCCCAAGCATCAAATTTTCCCAAGTGTCTACAAAATTGAGGGATAAATAACGGCAAGCAAATGCCATTCCCATGATGAGCCCATCTAATAATCGACCATCCATCAACTTCACAATCCTATAACCAGACTGATTTTTGTCCCACCAACTATGCCAAATAATCATTGGTCATGAATCACATATCCTTTTTGAACAACATGAAAGAGTTTACCTTAAACTCACACATGAGAATCCAAGAAGGCTGGCGAACACCAGACAATCATCCTTGTTGTCCTATACCTTACTATTGCTTCCACTTTCGGCCATGATGAGGATCTTCCAATTGATTGACAAATCCCTCAAGTGAGGAACAATGGTCCATTTTCAGTGCACCTTCCACATCCACTATATCATGAACCTACAAGCCAAACTCCTACTAAAAATCCACACCTTCTCTTATAGATCGAACCCATAGAATGTCGAGACAATATGGACCTTCCACAATATAACAACCATATCCTTACCACATGTTGCATCGCATGAGACCCCGACGACCACAATACCCCCACGGGTACCAATGAATGACATTAAGAAAGACACTATAGAGAGGGGGGGATAACCACCCCATTAATCCACAAGGAACCGGGGGCTAGACCAATGGCTTTATTGGCCATTTCATCAGATTGGGTGTTGTTTTCTCAACGTGAAATTTTTTTATAGAGAGGGGATTTAAGTTGAATTTAATGCAACCAATGATAACCTTCAATCATACATCCTTTGTGTCTGAGCCTGCAACAAAGTATCTTATTGTATTTTTTCAATCGCCAACAATGTTTAGCTAGGAGATTTGACGATATTTAGCGAACTGAATCCCTTGAAAAAATGTATATGCCCCATCTTTATTATTCAAAGATATCCCAAGATTCCAATAGAATTTGAATTTCCAGTTTCATTTGGGGCCAAAAAGCATGCCCCCGCTTCTGCCTCCCCTTTTGGTGCCATTATTTGTTACTAAGCACAAATGTGTATATTATATGTAAAGCACCAGTGCGTATATTATATGTAAATAACCCGTGCATATTGTAATCATGCACACCATAATATTTTGAAACGAAAAAATATAATTGTACATTATGTCGTTTAAAGTAATGATGTTTTTTCACAATTTTTGACACCGGTGCTTCAATGTATATAATAGGCACTGGTGTGCATGACTAATGAAAACACATCGATGTCTATTTTATGGCATGCATCATTTAGTGAGTTCAAAAGAATACAATGCACTGAATATGTATATATTTTAATTAATTGTTTTTTAGAAAATTTCAATTAATCATCTCAAAATCAAATATTTTTTATAATACTATTTTTTTTTTATATTTTGGTTATGCATTTTGATATAATGATCGCAATAATGTGTTATCCAATGGATTACATATATGTTATTTGTAACAATGTAAATCATCTATATATTAATTGTCAGACAGTTGGCTTAGGTTGATGGATAGTTGGTATGGATTGTTGGTTGTCATTGATGTCAACCATTGGAGAGTGATATTGTAGATTGATGTCAACCCTTAGTGATTGATGTCAACCCTTAGTGATTGATGTCAACCCTTGAAGAAATTTCGATAGCACAAAGGCTTCGGTAATGGAACCAAGGTTGTTTCATGTATAATGGTATGAGTTTTAATATATTTGAAGGTAAGACTATTCTATATGGATAGTACATGTCATTCCATTTCCAATGGTATGTGGAACGTTACATAAGTCCTCACGGTTAGAGAGTTATGGCCATGAGAAGTTGGAGAACCTAGGTTTGGGTAATGGACCCAAGTTTGTTTGATGGATAATGGTATGATTTTTGATTCTATATGGATAGTACATGCCATTCCATTTCCAGTGGTATGTGGAATGTCACATAACTCCTCATGATTAGAGAGTTATGGCCATGTGAAGTTGGAGAACCCTCATGAGTCATCTAGAAGCCCCAAAATGTCAAAGTAGTCAAAGTGGTTTAAGAGATTTTTAGAAGGTAAATAATAAAGTGAAGTGATGAGTGTACTATAATTCAAAGTGAATACAAAATAAATTATTTAAATAATAAAGTTAATGGAGAAATTACTAAGTTGACAAGTGGTTAAAAGTGGGTTAGCCCTAAAATAAGGAAAGTGGTTTAAGATGGTTAGAAGGTAACCCCTGGAGGTAAAGTGAAGTGATGAGTGTACTATAAGTCAAAATAGATACAAAATAAATTATTTAAAGAATAAATTTAATGGATAAAATTTTAATTGGACAAGTGGTTAGAAGTTGGTTAACCCTAAAATAAGGAAAATGGGTTAAGATGGTTAAAACGTAACCCCTTGAAGAAGCTACATGAAAGTATAAATAAGAGGCAAGGATCTCTCATTTTATATCACACTTGAGCATATTGAATATCTACAGGTGACTGAGGTAACCAAAGGATATCTGAGCCTAATTTTAGAGAGAAGGTGAAGTAAAAAAAGTTGAAATTCAAGGGAGGATAAATTCTTTTGATGATGCTTTCTAAGGTATGTTATTACAGGTCATCTCACCATTTTCACAATAACGTTTTTTCTAGAATGATTCAGACCATGAAATTAATAGGACATTGAGAAAACATATCCAAGTAGCTATGGTACTAATTTCATCTCGTGGGTCGTTGTATTTTTGGAGTTACACTCCGTGGAAAATAGGGTTTGTGGCTAGTCCTGAAACTAGTCTAAAACAAGTGTTTCGGGTAAAAACGTCATAACGTCTTCATAAAAGATCCAAATTAAGTAAGACTAAAAGTGGTGGTTATAGTACATTATTTAGTATTTCGTGTAAAATTTTCAGATCCATACAACAAATATTCTGTGCGGGGCACGCTCTACAAGTTCGCTCTCTAGAATAAACCATAATTCAACAAGGTATGCCATTTATGCTATAATTCCTTTTCTGAGAGGTTTCAAGTAGTGACACCTGGAGGAATTGCATAACACACGCTAAAAAACATTGTGTACTATTTTTATATCTTTATTCATTACAAGTACATAGTTATGATTATTTCAAGTTAGGGTTGTTGACTAATCCAAAACTAGTCATGTGAGACTAAAAGTACATTATTTAGCATTGCAAAATTCTTCAGATCCATACAACATTCTGGGCGGGGCACGTTCTACAAGTTCGCCTCTAGAATAAACCATAATTCAACAAGGTATGCCATTTATGCTATAATTCCTTTTCTGAGAAGTTCTAAAGTAGTGACACTGATGGAATTGCATAACACACGCTTAAAAACATCAGGTAATTATTGTTTTCATCTCTTTATTCATTACAAGTACATAGTTATGATTATTTCAAGTTAGGTTGTTGACTAATCCAAAACTAGTCATGTGAGACTAAAGCAAAGCTCTGATGAAAATGCTAGTCCTTTGTTGTTAAAGCTAAGGAAGGTTTACAAGAATTTGATCATATACACCGTGCCTATTATAGAGTTGCCAACTACATTTGGATGATGAAATTGATGAGGGATTTTGGTTGAGTTACGTTGGGTACATGGTTGAGACAAGTAGCTCCTGAGTTGGCACACATGAGGTTTATAGTTGATGAAGTTGGTACATCTTGATGAGTCATATTTGATGAGTAGTTGATACATCATTGGTACATACTGGTACATGGTTGGAGTAACTTGTTAGTAGCCTTTGTTGACACATTATTTATGGATGATGTAGCATACTCTTGTAATGGTATATTATTAGAAGCACATATTGATCTTGGTGATGATTATGAGTTGTTGTATATGATTGGCTGATGCACATATTTTGAGAGTTGTCTCGCGATTGTCTTGGCAGATCTGATTTGGTTGATAAGATTGATGGAGTAATAAGTTGTGATAGGTTTTTTGTATAGGTTATTTGTATAGGTTTGGTGCATGTGGCTGATGCACTTGTTCGGTATAGGTTTTGTACATGTTTGATGCATACTTTGATGCACTTGTTTATGGTACAAGTTGATTACAAGTTGGGTGTACGTGTTGGTGCATGGTTGATGCACTTGTTTATGGTACGGTGTTGATTACAAGTTGATTGGTACAGTTTTAAAGCAGTATATTCACAGTGATAGTGTGACGTTGGTTTCATCATTCTACTGCCTCTACGGGCGTTGGATGGGGCAAGGATAGTGGTTGTAGCCACCTTCGGGTTGTATCATGAACATAGGGGTTGTAGCCTCCTTTGGGGCTAGACGATAATTGGGGAGTTGAAGCTTCCTCAGGTTGTAGCCCCCAGAAACTAGGGGTTGGAGCCCTCCTTCCGCCTGTACTGAAAAAACAAAGGAAGTTGGTACCTAATGAATGTAATTCTTCAAGACATATAAGAAAACATTCTCGTGGTTTTCTCCCACTTTGGGTTTCCACGTAAACACCTGTAATCGTGGTATGATGATTGTTCATTTGTTCATTCCTTATTTACTTTGCAATTATTGATGATAATGCTACATTGATATAACACTTGGATCATATGACAAAAAATTATTAAATTTATCTATTAATGATTCACCCCCTTTCAAGAATCCAACAATTGGTATCGATCCGTTCCTTCGTGAAACAATTTAACCAATCGGAAGGAGATCATGGATTATTTTGAGAATGGAGTACCAATGTTTAATGATCATAATGGTTTTAAGTATGAGATGTATATAAGGATGAAAGTATTTCTTTTACGTGCATTTGTGGGACATTATATTTGGCTATCGGGCTTGTTATAGGATATGATAGTTCAAAAGGAAAAAGACCGCAAACAATAAGGAATTGAGGAAGAATAACAAAATAGCAATGGATTTCATCTGGGAAGGATTACTAATCCCAAGAAGAGAGAAAAGGTTGGTAAATGTTCATCAACAAAAAGAACTTTGGGATAAGTTGGCACATACATATTCTTCACCCATCACATTCAGAAAATGTCAAAGAAGATCAAGATACAAATCAAGAAGAATTATGTTCACCATGTCATGGATTTAGAAGATGAAGAGTACATAATCACCAAAGGTAAGGCAAGTTGTTTTGTTTTAATTATGAAAAAATGAACATCTTGAAATAGAATGCCAATGAAGGAAACAAGACAAAAAAAACTAATTGAAAAGGAAGACAATTATGAAGAAGAACTGGATTAGTGCTTTAGATGAACTAAGAGAAGAAAACAATTCACTCAAGAAAGAATTGATGAAACAAAAAGGAAAGTGTTCACATTTTTGAAGAAGCCCAACATGTCATTGAGAACTCAAGAACCCTGCCTAGGAAGAAGCTAGGAAAGATTGAAGAAAATCTTGAATATCAAAATCGGTATTTGGAAGCCAACATAGAAGCACAAAAGGAAGAATAAGAAATTAGAGAGAAGATATTTATAGATCATATTAAGGAAAGAACTAACGATCTAAACCAAAATTTTGAGGCGAGCTTCATCAAGAAGAGAAAGCACTTGAAGAAGAAATAATCACATTAAAAATTTAGCTTGAAGAAGCTAAAAAAACAAAAGAATTCATGAAGGCTCGAGCACGAAGAAAGAAGAAGAGGTTGAGAAGATTGAAGAAGAAGCTGTCACATTGAGAAGTAAAATCACAAGCTCAACAAGAAGAACGCTTGAAGAAACATAAACATCCACATCAGCTTATAGAGAATGAAGAGAAGCACTCTAGGTTGCTGAAAAGAAGAAATAAATGAAAATAGAAAGAGCTATGCGTATACTCAAAGGAAGGAATCATGGTCAACCATAATCTAAGAAAAACTATTGAAGATACATCTTCAAGAAGACCATCCATGTTCAAGACACAAATAATCTTCAATCATGATCATGATCACCAAGGAAAAAATTCAGAAGGACTACACCACAAAGAAGATCATTCACCCCGTGCATGCAAATTTTATTTTATGGTCATTTTTTATTGTAATTAACTTTGGACATAAGGTTGCGATTGCAGATTATAAAAAGAAATGTTCAAGAAATAAGTGCCTGTGGTCACACGTAACATTGAGTTTTGAAAATGTCATAACTATGGACATATCCGTTGATTGCAAAAAGCTATCGATCAATACTTCCATGAAAGAGAATACCGATATCGATATATAAGAAAGTATGGATAAGAAAACATGAAGAACAGATAAATACCAAAATTCACCAGAGATCACAAGATTGGCAATAAAACAAGATGAAGAAAATTCTACAGAGAAAAAGAAAGATGTCAGATACAAAAGGGTTTGGAAAATAACTGAAAGAAAGGAAGGACAAGTAAATAAGGAACAGGTTCAAGAGATTGTATTTTCAGGCATTGTAGTGAAATATGAATCTACATACATAAAGAAATAAG
The DNA here is from genome assembly GCA_010110895.2 of Picea sitchensis. Lineage (NCBI taxonomy): Eukaryota > Viridiplantae > Streptophyta > Pinopsida > Pinales > Pinaceae > Picea > Picea sitchensis. The sequence continues at coordinate 82,619 of SNQJ01S0051169.1, forward strand.
TCATATCTCAGAGAGATAATGAATCTACCAATGAAGATGATGATGAATCTACCAATGAAGATGATGATGAATACACATAAGAGAGGGAATTGATCTCAGCCATCCGGCTTAGAGACTCCCAAGTAATATGAATATTAGACAGGGGGAGTCTATGCAATATCTATGACAGACCAAAGAACCATCCTTTGAGCAGCTTGCAGAGTTTGATAGACAAATTTAGATCAATCAGTTAGGAAAAGTATGGTTTGATAGATTAATGAAGACTTCATGATGGTATAGTGATAAATGGGTCAACATTATGGACAATTGCGCAAGTAGAGTCTTGGAAAGTATGGACAGAGATGGATTCATAAGAACACTTAACAGGTTTGGACATATATATTATAGTGGATGAGAGCATGGATTCATAGATTGGTTCAGAGACAAATGACCATTATCATAATGAATGATAATTACACAGGAAATGGCTTGAACAATGCTAATCGATTCCAAATTGATAAATATTTTTTGGACACATGCAGTGCATACATTAGTTCACATTCAAAACAGAGTAATGCTCAGAAACAACAATGACAAAACTCCCTACGAACTATGGAAAGGAAGCATAGAAAACAATCTCTACATCAAGGTAACTCAAGGTATTATTTTATTAATTGAAATTTATGTTGATGATATTGTTTTGGAAGTACTAATGACAGGTTAAGCCATAAATTTGCAAAGGATATGTAGAATGATTTTGAAATGTCATTACTTGGAGAACTATCCTTATTTTTGGGTCTTCAGATATGTCAAAGAAACCAAGGAATTTTTATTTCTCAAACTAAGTATATCATAGAAATGCTAAAGAGGTTTGGAATGGAAGATTGTAAGCCCGTTTCCACTCCTATGCAAACTCGTTGCAAGTTGAGCAAATATGATGATTCAAAGTCTACAAACCAGAGGAAATACATGTCAATGATTGGTAGTGTACTATATGTGACAACATCTAGACCAGATGTAATGCAGGAAGTTGGACATGTGGAAAGATTTCAAGCAACACCAAATGAATCACATGTCTGAGCAGTAACGAGGATTTTCAGATATTTCAAAGGGACATAAGAGTTTGGATTATGGTATCCAAAAGGAAAGGATCTATCACTTATTTCCTACACAGATGCATATTGGGAAAGTTTCATTGATGATTGACAAAACACCAGTGGAGCAACGTTCTACTTGGGTGAGTGTTTAGTATCATGGTTAAGCAAGAAACAATCATCAATATCCTTATCTACAGTCAAGGCAAAGTATATTGCATCAACAACATGTTGTACATAGGTTCTATGGATGAAACAAACTCTGACGTATATACAAGTTGATTATGATGATCCCATTCCAATCTATTGCGATAATACAAGTGCCATTAGTATCTCAAAGAACCCGGTGATGCACTTCGAGAAAAAGAACATTCCAATAAAGTATCACTTTCTAAGGGAATAGGTTGCAGAGAGGAACATCAGAGTTGAATATGTGGACACAAAAGAACGAGTGGCAGACATCTTTACAAAACCACTTCCAAGAGAAGCCTTTGAGTATCTTCACCAGAGACTTGGAGTAATTTCTACTCCAAAATGAATGATTTTGAATGCTTATCATATATGTCTTAGATGTACATGAGGAAGCACCATAAATAGGACAAAGGGAGAGAGATTTATAAGATGCGAAGATAAATGATTGGAGAGAGATCATAGAGGCATGCTTCCAAGGGGAGCGATTGTCACAAGGGAAGAATGAGTGATATGACTTCAGAGAGATACACTTTGTCAAAGGGGGAGATATTATTCATATGAAGGGAAATAGAGTAATCAAAGGCTTATAAACACAAAGAAAAATCAAANGGGGAGCAACCCCAAAGGGAGATACCCTTTTCCATTGATGTCAAAGTGGGAGAGATAGAAACATTGATGAAAAGTATAAGCATGAATGTTATCATGAATAAGTGTTGCCATCAATGCTAAAGGGGGAGATTTTCAGACATATGGCTTAGGTTGATGAATAGTTGGTATGGATTTTTGGTTGTCATTGATGTCAACCATTGGAGAGTGATATTATAGATTTATGTCAACCCTTAGTGATTGATGTCAACCCTTGGAGAAAGTCCGGTAGCGAATTCTGGTAGCACAAAGGTTTGGGTAATGGACCCAAGGTTGTTTCATGTATAATGGTATGAGTTTTAATA
>SNQJ01S0051169.1:84843-129035 GCA_010110895.2 Picea sitchensis
TGTTTTAAACATACAAACCTATATTAATCATTCCTTTTACATTCTCCTTAAAATAAGTGTTAATATAGGAAGGAAATGGAAATTATAAAAGAGTCTTTTCTAGAGCTTAGTCACAATTAAGGAAAATTTTAAGGATCCATATCTAAAAGTATAGAAACTTTTGCCAATTTCGCTAATTCTTAAAATACTAATTATACAATGTTTGGTGAGATTCTTGTAAAAGTATTTCAATTTCTAAGTATTTATATATTTTTCAGAAAATACTCACAACTTTTAGAGTAAAATAATTTTATCACATAGAATTTGGGTGAATATTAAAAAAATAAATAAAAATGAGTAAATTCTTTTTAGGAAAAAATAAAAAATTAGACAAATCATGAAATTTAGCCTCTAAAGTTTTGCTTGACTATAATCCAATCCTAGAAAGTTTGGATATAAATAATTTATGATTGGGGTTTTTGTTGTTTTATTATGGATTAGGTTTCCATTAATAAAGTAACAATCCAACTTTTACTAGACAAGTTGTTACCATGGAAAACAAAGATTGATATCCTAACAAAACAAGAAAACCATCATATAACTCATAGACAATAAATACACTTACAAAAAGAAGAAGTGATAAGTGACAACAAAATCACCAAAACATTACAATGCATTCTAATGCAACAAAACAATCCTTTTATTTATTGTGAATATGTTGATGCATGTACAACCATGTTAGATATTCTCATTCCATCAAGGATGGGGACAATTATCCCCATTTTGTGGGATAACTAAGGAGATAATGTCTCAAGGCCCTTAGGTTGCAGATATGGAGTGCCGAGAGACCACATGGCTAGCAGTGTCCATTGACACATACAGAAGCCTACTCTATCACCACATTCTGATCCATTGTCAGCGCATTCATCACACCAGCTAGCTCCTGGAGGGAAGATGTGTCTTGCTCCATGCGGTACAATTTAGGTATTGTGGGACATAATCACCTTAAAATTTGAGGTGTTTAAACATGTTGTATTTAAGATGCTTTTGATTATAAAATGCATGCTTGGACACTATGCTTTTGACCCTGTTTTACCTTGGTGAGTGTCATATATTTCTTAGTAAGTGGCCAACCTTTGGGGAAGGTTTGTGACTAGGGGTCCCTTAAGGGGTTGTCGTACCATTCCCGACCATACTTACCACTTTCCGCTCATTACATTCCCATCATATTGCCCTATTCTAGGCCCTTTGACTTTAGTGACCCAAGAAGGGCATGTACCTCATTTCATGGGAAGAAGGGGATAAAGGCCCACAGGGATGGTTGCTGGCAAAAGATAATAGCCTAAAATAAACCTTCTAGATGCTCGCTTAGTCAGGTCTTGAGAATGTTGAACTGCTTCTCTTAAAAGAATTGAAGACCTACACAATATCAAACACACAATAAATGTCTCGCTTGAATATCAGACTAACACAAGTGTGTTACAACGATTTACATGGTTATCCCTATGGAACTTTGTGGACCTCTTTGTTCAAGTGACACTTTGTTACTTCCCCCCAAGCTAGTCGATTCACTATTGGGAGTGCAAACGTGTTTGGATCATTGATTAATTAATAAATGACAATAAATGGGTTTGGAAAAAGGTTGCATTGAGGAATAAGGTGCAACACACCCCGTACAAAAACACCCATAAATGAGACGATACGAGCCCTTGTATGTCATGAAACTAATTTACCTATGAAGTATAAACCCCTATCTACCTCATCATCCACTACATAACCATGAAGGGGCAGCCTTGGGAGCATCCCCTACTTGAGGGTTTTGGTCTACCGAATAGGACTTTTATGACACCCCTCTTGTTAGCACTTCAATTGGCATCATTTAAATTTTGACATTTGGCCAATAGCAGGGGCACTACCAAAAACATTGCATTCTCATAGCACCATCATAAAGGTGATATCGTCAACTTCCTTCACCATTTTGTTAACATGCCATCCTTTGCATCAATGTTTACTAAGCTTACCATCTTTTTAAAAACCCCTATGTGGCCAATACATAATGTATCCATGATTATTCATGATCCTCAACAAGTTGGGTCTAGTTTGCGAAAAACTTAAACTCTTCTTTGCATTGATCTTGCCCAAAATCCAAGCATACGTTATATGCCAACTTCGCTAATCTTGCACAAACTTCACCGAGTTCCCCTTAGCCTTATATTTCCAATCCAATAAAGTCTATCCATGTGTCATATGCTCTTATTCTTCCAATAAATCAATTTAAATTATGATTTTTTTATACCCTCCTTGATATCATATTAAGTGATTTTACCCTAGCATCCAAAGGTATAAAAAGGGAAAGAATGCCCTCCTTGATATCATATTAAGTGATTTTAAGTAACATCCGAAGATATAAAAAAGGGAAAAATAAAAATGGATTATATTATTTTATATATTTTAAAATAATATTTTATATATTTATTATAAAGCTTTCTTGGTTTGGTTTTGCAAAATTATAGGGTTTTGGTCATCAAATCCAACTACCCCCAAGTCATTGAACATCACATAAGCCACCAAGCCCGATTTTCAACCTTGACCATCAATATGTTGAGCGAAGAGACCAAGTATCGACACAACACACACACCAAGCGTCGAGGATGGAGCCCACAAAGAGAACTTATATTGCGCATATTCACTGTATATAATTACTTTGAAGTTTTTGTTGCTTATGCATGTGGGATATATCCCATGCAGAAAGAATAAAAAAACTTAAACGCAGTCAACCATCAACTGCCCATGTGAGTGAAGACAAGCTTCTGGTGGGATGCTAATGCTTGAGAGCCAAGATAATGACAACATCCATCATTCCTCCAGCTGCCAAGAAAATGTTAGGTAGCTAAATCAACTGCCAACTGCCAAGTTTAAGCAATTGCTCACAGCTGAATACACCAGAGATCTTCCAAGTATCCCAACAAGTGTTAGGGCCGAGTGTCAACGGCTATATGCTCATCACTTTGATTGGTGTACAAGTCATCGTTCATCGTTTAGATTATCATTCACATGCTAACATTAAGTGTCCTGATGCCAATAGAAAGTGCCAACACAACAAGTTGAAGATCGTGGAACAACACTTAAAAACTAATTATCAAGCTGCAAATACAAGTTATTTATGGACAACTACAGATTGAGGAACTCCAAATCGAAGAGATTAAGTGTATAAATCCAAACAAAAATCATGATTGATTGGGATGATGCAAATATTAACTAGTAATCGGGTTTCCCAGATAACCTCTTATATTTCATGGGCATAAGAAGGGCATTTGGTTCTGTTGGTGATATTGTAGAAGCCCGTCGTATAAGAAATACATGGCATATCTGTTTCTGGGGAATAGTCCAGGAAACAATCATTCATATTTTATATCAATGCATATTATGAAGGAATGATCAAGGAGACAATATGGAAGATTTATCAGAGGGAATTCCACAGTCATAGTACTGCTGTTTCTTGGGATAAAATCCATATATTTTTGTAAATGTTAATGTTTTGGGCGAGAGCTATACCAGTACTTTCGGGAATTATTTGATATTGATGCAAGAATTATGAGAACACATATCTCACCAATTGAAAACAATGTGAATAGAGAGGAAAGAGAAAAAGCTCCAGATTCTTGTGGTGATAGTTCTGCATTGAGTTTTAAGGTAGAGGTCATGGAAGGAAAACTGTTAAGAGATTTGACTCGAGAGACTTTTTCTTTGTTGGTAGCATTGGTTTCCCCTACAGATAATAAATTATTCCTTCATTAGAACAAATTAGATAGCTTGGTCGTATGGGATTGTGTCCTGATATTGATACAGAAAACATTTTTCGGAGTCCTTGATAAGATTCTTATTTAAACATACAAGAGTTGCTCGCCCTACTCTCCAGATAATTGTAGAAACTCGATCTTTTCAAGATCCCAAGCCCTTGCAGGCAAATTCCAAGAAGCAGGTGTCAAAGATTTTATCCCAGATTCAGAGGCACAAAATCAACATCAATTCCATATTTTAAGGTCGAGGATTATGTCCGTATTTTCCAAACATTAAATCAATAGTCAATGAAATCAAGCACTTCTAGGTTGAAAATCGATAAGTGGTAGGATACCAGGAAGCAAAGGTTAACACCATTCCAGATATAAAAGTAAATCATGCCCCTGAATCAAGGAGAAGGATTAGCATCATCTCCATATCTCTAGACATAAAAGTCAACAGTGGATCAAATCCATATTCGAGAGCACTCAACAGATTTTGAGGAATCAGTTCTAACATTCCAGATTTCTTGTGATTGATCAGATATTTGTTCTATTTTGAATTTAATGATAAAATCTGACTCCTAAAAAACTACCAGGATAATTTATTGTAATGTTTATATATTTTATCTTAGGAAATCAAATAGGAGAAGGGGGATCCTCAGGGGAGGTCGGAGAAAGGCCCGAGAGAGGCACTTTGGGGAAGAAAACTGTGTGTGATTTATTTGTAATCCGAAGGGAAGCTTTCCTTTTTTATATTTCAACATCAGATATCCATGAAGACTTGGCTTATCAGTTTGTTATCTTTGTATCCGTCTTATTTTTCCTCCTACTTGAATAAATTGCAGTTTTTTGAAAATCAATAGCTGTCCATGGATTATAGATTCTTAATGCAGTGAGACTCATTCTATCTGTCTATTATTTATGGGATTTGTTCAGGTATTTTTATTCATTTTCTTCAGAAAGAGTTTCTGTTAATCGAATATTGAGTGTTAATTGAATATTGAGTCTTATGGATTATATAAGTATGATCTGATAGTGATGCCCTTGTTTTCCATAGTTGTTTTCCTTATTCCGCAACCCATCCATGCATTATCAACCTTTTGTCTGATAACTGGTTTAATTGCCCATGCCCAATGGTATTAATCGTTGATCTTATATTTATTTCAGTCTTCTGCTTTGTATATTTATTTCAGTCTTCTGCGGCATAGCACATGAGGAGAAGGCCTTTGGAGGCCAAAGGTTCCATCCACAACCTAAACTATTGTTCAAATATGCCAAAATGTTGCCCTAAAAGGAAGACATCATCTTGTTTTTAGGGTTTCTAATGTGCAAACGTGAAATTTAAATGAATTATTTAATATTATTTGTGTAAAGGAGGAAGATTAGGGCTGTTGACCTCTATCTTTTGTTTTACCATAAAATTAAGTGGACAAACTATGTTTTAGACATTTTGTATAAATAGAGATCATGTGAATCTCTTTTCATAACATAACTCTCCCATTGTGAGAAGTACTGCTGAAATTTTCGCTATTCTTGGGTATTATGGTGTTTCTCTCTTGTGAAAATGTTTTGTGATGATATATTTTGGTGAATGGATGAAGATGAGTGATACACACCTCTTGGATGGTTGTTCTCTTGATGATTATGGTGAATTCTTTGGTGAAACTAGGGTTTGATCTCTCTCTTGGAATTGGTAAGGAAAAATATGCATTGTTAGTTATTTCTTGCTCTTTCTTGGTTATTGTTGTTTGAAACCCTAGGAGGAGTATGTTGGATACACCCTTCATTAAGCTTCATCTAATTTTCTAAAGTTTACAAGTTATTTTGCAAGGGTTGCTAGGAGGAATACGAGTGTGTATACCCTCTTAGATTAACCCTAAGTTTTATTGGCATACCCTAGGAAGTAAAAGGGGTTACACCCTTAGGGTATTTGTTGATATAACTATTTATTCTAAGAATCCATTCACCCAATTTTAAAGGCACTAATCTGAATATTTTCATTGGAGAAATAAAATAGTGCATTGGGAAACATGAATTTTTGACATTTCAACTTTCTGCAATTTGGGTTTTGTTCCTTGTGCCTAGAGCACCTCTTAGCCACCAGGGAATCCCCTCTAAAGGGGCATTGCTTGCTTCTGTAATAAAATTTCATCTTGAACCATTAGGGCTGCATAAACCTTAATCAAACATTCTCTAATAACTCTCAATTCAACTGTTGAAATTTGCTAAGATTTTGCCCACATAATATAGTGATCATAGCACATCTTTTGGTAGATTTTTGACAAGTTTTAATGGTTGAATATCTTGCTGTAATAACTTGTTTGTTACATCCATAAGACTAATTATTGTCTCTGCAGAAAGTGTTTACTATAGACTTACCTTTGTACTAGTATCTTGCTCCTTTAATCTTGAGTTTCAATAGTGTTTTACTAGTTTATCTCTTGTATCATTTCATTGATTTCTAACACTTTTTTTAGCAGCTAATTGTGCCATTTCATTGTTGATATATACTGTTACTAACTGTTGCAATTAGGGAAATCAAGCTTAACTTACTTTTCCATCATATACTTGGGCTTGTATCGTTGTTTTCCTTGTGTCTCGGGAAGGTACAATCAACATTTGCAAGGTATACTACTTCTTGGAAACCTTTGGCTTCCACGGAGACCTCACTCAAACCCTTCTCCACACACATAAACTTGACCTATAGGGGAATACAATCATACATCACAATTTCAATTTCATTCCCCCCTAGGATTACCGAGATTCCCCCCTTGAGGTAATCACTTCACCTCTAAAGTGATTGGAATACCTATCTAAGGTAGCAGTGGGTAGGGGCTCTCTTAGTTGTCACCATTTGGTTTGGGTTAGGCTTTCCCAAACCTACAACTTGTGCAATAACATAGACTAAGTCCTATAACATATACACACATAGTGTTTTTTTATGGGAGTGTAGGTTTCCATAGTGATCCAAAAAGGATCCAGAGAAGGCTAAGAATAACTCAGAACTCACAGACGCAACTCAGAACACTCAGAATGGCTCCAACAAACAGAGAAAGGGAAATAATTTAAAGTTCTCAAAAATCAGTGAGAATGACATGATCGTGAAGAGTGCGTCACAATCTTTCTAATGGCGCAAACTGCTCGCTAAACGGAGTTACGGTTTGAAAATATTCATGGTCAAAGTTGTGGTCAAACATGGCCAGTCAACAGGGGGCCACATCATCATCCATACTGTTGATATGGTAGGGTGACGTCAGCATGATGGCTGCTGACGTTAGCATGACACATGGAAATACCAGAGTCTGCCACATGTCACATGCCAATGGGATTTTCAGGGGTCCATTTGGACCACTAGAAAAGTGCCATGTGGCACCCCCAGGAGACACCATGTGGCATCCCTGAAACACCCAATATCAGCCCGTGAACGAATTTTGAAATTAAAAAATGGCGGGTTCGCCAAATCTGGCAGACCACGCCAATTTTTAGCAAGAGTTGGAAGAATTTCTAGACTCCGCTAAAGTTAGCGAGAATCATATATTGCAATATATTGCAATATATATATATATATATATATACACACACACACACACACACACAACCAACACACCAAAATGGAGTCCAATGGGATTCGACCCCAAAACCTCCACTGATGCCCAAGCTTTAACAATTCCGCCCATAACCAATGCGCCACAGGTATTGCTTGGTATATTTGCCCACAAATATTACTTAAAAGATGTACTCCACCCAGAGTTGGGGAGAGAGGCCCAGATCGTATGACCTGTGGGCACGGATTTTGAGGCAAAGTAATGCCATCATTGTAGGTTGCAGAGGGCATGAAAATCGAGACAAAATTCTTCTTGGGCCTGGGAGTGCCAAAGTCGGATTAGAGCGTGGAGACATTCATTTTTGGGTAATTCGACGCCACAAATTCAATGGCGATGTCTTTTTTTTTTTATCTGAGCATTATTTCTGCAGCTTGATTTCAGAATGAGGTATATTTATGTATTTTCCAAATTCTTTTGTTGAGTTAATGAAAGAGCCTACCCATTTGAGAGTAGGACTTAGAGACGTAGTCCACCAGGGAAGAACTGCGTTATCAAGTTTTTGTGTTTAGATCTGATGCTTATGTCTCTTCATTTTTAAGTTTTTCCTTCTTTAATGGTGCATTTTAATTTATGCTCATTTAATACAATTCTTTATAAGTCACGATGAAAAGATCCCGGATCATGTTGGTATCAGAGTAGTCATCTTTGACTTGAATTGTTGAGTGTGAATGCTTACTAGGGCCAAGCATAAACATGGTGAAGGAACTCTTGAGACTTTCAATCCCGAAGTTGGTCATGTATCTAGAAGGAAGAAAATGGCAGAAGAGGACAAGCGTGATGAACAGGAGAAAAAATTTCACATGGTCTTTTATCACATGTCAGAAATGGTCGAGCGAATGTATGGAGATTATGATAAGAGGATGAAGAAGAAAGGGAAGAAAAAAGAAGCACATGCAGATGATGATGCTTTAGTAAACCAAGGGGCTGGAGGAGATCCTCATAAGATTCCGTCTTCACCTTCGAGCTCTAGTTCTTCTTCCTCTGAGAATTTTCATCATTCTAGCCATAAAGCCTCTTTTAAGAAATCATTATTAAAGCTTGATGTAAAATTTGCTTTATTTATATTTAATGGAGATGCTAATCTTGAAAAGCTAGATAATTGGATCTGACAAGTTGAAGTGTATTGCTGTGTCTAGCATATTAATGAAGAGGAAGTTAAAGTGCAATTGGCTTCTCTTCAGTTGGAAGGCACTGCTCTTGTATGGTGGGAGAGCAAGCTTCTGAACATAAGTAAGTGTGGTAAGCTTCTTTCCTCATGGTCAGAATTTAAATCAACAATAAGAAACCAATTTTATCCATTAGGGTATTTACATAAAGCAATGATGGAATGACAAACTTTAGGGCAAAGTAAAGGTCAAATTGTACAAAGTTTCACAAAAGAATTTAGGAAGAAATCTCTTGCATTGAACATTACGTTGAATTCTTATGAAACTTTAATGAAGTATATTGGCGCACTTCACAGTTATATTCGTTATACTTTTCTCTAGTTTAACCCCACTAGTCTTGACGAAGTTTGTGTGCAAGCCACTCACTTTGAGAATAGGGGGAAACATATTCAAGAAGATCCCAAAAATAAACCTTCCAATTTCCCATATAAGAATTTTAAGAAGTTTAAAAAGAAGGAAAAGAAGACCGCTACAGTGACGAGAGAAGGAGGAAAACCATATTGCACTCATTGCAAGAAGAACGGTCACGATGAAGAACACTATTGGAAACTGCATCCATAAAAGAAACCGAAACCGTTCGGTGGAAAGGGGAAGACAAAGACCGTTTCTACGGTACAACAAGATCATAGTTTTGATTTAGGAGATGAAGGAAAGATCACAACGGTTGGAGTACAAGGTAAAGATTCTCTTCATGCTAGTTCAAGTTCCAATGATGAATCTCATGTTGATGAACGAAAGAGGAATGATCTATTTCATATAAGAGTTGTATCTAAACATACTAAGATAGATACATTATTTGATATGGGTTCCCAAGTACACTTAATATCTAAATCACTTGTCAAGAAAATTGGTCTTGAAACGAAACCACATCCGAAACCTTATCCTCTTGGTTGGGTATGTGACAAAGAAAAACTTAATGTCACCAAACAATATAGGATCATATTTTCTATTGCTTCAAAATTGATTGATGAGGTGGATTTGGATGTTGTACCACTTGATATATGTGGCATGGTGTTGGGAAGTCCTTATATTTATGATAGAAAAGAAATTTTCTTTCGTCATGAGAACAAATACCACCTTATTAAAGGGGGAGTGGAATATATTGTTAGATCTCACAACATGAGGGTAAAGACCACACTTGTTAGTGCAGGGAAAATGAAAAGACTCATAAACACTAATAAGAGATAGGTACTCATGGTCGTCAGAGAGAAATATGTCGGGATATCCGATGCTTTCCAAGGGTGTGATCCATCTCATAAAAATGAATTAATTGATATTGTTTCTAAGTATGATGATATTTTTAGGAACCAGATGGATTACCTCCTAAGAGGGAAATCCAACATGAGATACATCTTCAAGATGATTCTCCTCTTCCTAATGTGGGCATGTACATGATGTCAGTTGTGGAGATGACANGTTTTGATTTAGGAGATGAAGGAAAGATCACAACGGTTGGAGTACAAGGTAAAGATTCTCTTCATGCTAGTTCAAGTTCCAATGATGAATCTCATGTTGATGAACGAAAGAGGAATGATCTATTTCATATAAGAGTTGTATCTAAACATACTAAGATAGATACATTATTTGATATGGGTTCCCAAGTACACTTAATATCTAAATCACTTGTCAAGAAAATTGGTCTTGAAACGAAACCACATCCGAAACCTTATCCTCTTGGTTGGGTATGTGACAAAGAAAAACTTAATGTCACCAAACAATATAGGATCATATTTTCTATTGCTTCAAAATTGATTGATGAGGTGGATTTGGATGTTGTACCACTTGATATATGTGGCATGGTGTTGGGAAGTCCTTATATTTATGATAGAAAAGAAATTTTCTTTCGTCATGAGAACAAATACCACCTTATTAAAGGGGGAGTGGAATATATTGTTAGATCTCACAACATGAGGGTAAAGACCACACTTGTTAGTGCAGGGAAAATGAAAAGACTCATAAACACTAATAAGAGATAGGTACTCATGGTCGTCAGAGAGAAATATGTCGGGATATCCGATGCTTTCCAAGGGTGTGATCCATCTCATAAAAATGAATTAATTGATATTGTTTCTAAGTATGATGATATTTTTAGGAACCAGATGGATTACCTCCTAAGAGGGAAATCCAACATGAGATACATCTTCAAGATGATTCTCCTCTTCCTAATGTGGGCATGTACATGATGTCAGTTGTGGAGATGACAAAGATCAAGAAACATGTTCAGGGATTATTGGATCAAGGGGTCATTAGGCCCAGTTCATCTCCTTTTGGTTCTCCGATCGTGATGGTGCCAAAGAAAGATGGCACATGGTGAATGTGTGTCGATTACCGAGCCTTAAATAAAATCACGGTGAAAATTTGATACCCTCTTCCTCGCATAGATGATTTACTTGATCAATTGAAGAATGCTATCCATTTCACTAAGTTGAATTTGCACAGTGGATATCATCAAATTAGAGTCGCAGAACATGATGCATGGAAAACTTCCTTTAAAACCAAACAAAGATTTTTTGAGTGGTTAGTTATGCCGTTTAGGCTTTGTAATGCTCCGACAACTTTCATGCATGTGATGAATGATGTATTCAGGCCTTTCATAGTTGACTTTGTGATTGTATATTTAGACGACATTATTTTTTTTAGCGGGACTTGGGATGGGCATGTGAGGCATGTAAATCAAGTATTGAATACTTTGCAAAAGTAAAAGATGTATGTAAAATTGTATAAATGTGAATTTGGCAAGACCACACTTGTGTACTTAGGTCATATTGTAGGAGGAGGACAATTGAAAATTAACTCTTCCAAAATTGATGTAATTGTAAATTGGCCTGAGCCAAAAAGTGTAACCGAAGTTCGAAGCTTCTTAGGTGTAGTCCAATATTGGAGGATATTCATTCTCAAATTATCCTTCATAGCAGCTCCTCTGAATGCCTTAACGAGTGTGAAGAACACTTTTCAGTGGGAAGGAAAGAAAAAAAAATCTTTCGACACTTTGAAGGGGAATATCAATACCGCACCAGTATTAGCACTGCCAAATCTTCAACAACCTTTTGAGATTGAGACAGATGCCAATGGATACGCCATGGGTGTAGTATTGATGCAATATCGTAAGCCTATCTATTACCATTATGAAAATTTTAACCNGATAAAGAGTTGTATGCATTAGTCCAGAGTGTAAATAAATGGAAGCACTACTTGTTAGGGAAGGAAACAATCATACATACAGATCACCAACCCTTATAGCATCTTCAAGCATAGACCAAATTGCAACAATCTCGACACTACAGGTGGATGGGTTTTCTACAACAATTTCACTTGGTAATCAAGTACAAAAAGGGTACAAGTAACAAGGTAGCTGATATACTTTCTAGACCTCCTATTGCTACTTCTATTATTTTGAACAATACTTCTTTATCTCATGATAGCTATGTAGCCAATATGCCATCGATGAATATTTTAAAGAAGTATATGCGAAGCTAACCCTTGGTGCACAGGTAGAAAACTATTGTTTGCAGGGAAAACTACTCTACCATCTTGGAAAGCTATGTATTTCTACAAGAGAACAAGTCCATGCAATACAAGAAGCTCATACTTCTCTTGTGTTTGGGAATTTTGGGGTAGGAAAGACTGTGGCTCATTTGCAAATTTTTTGTTACTGGCCTCAAATGAAAGCAATTGTAACTAAATATGTAAAGGGGTGTGTGATGTGTTCTACTTGTAAGACCACTAATAGAAAACTGGGGCTATACACCACTTCCTGTTCCATCCCATCCATGGGAAAGTGTATCCATGGATTTTGTAGGGGGTTTACCAATGACCAAAGGGGGTCATGATTATTTGTATGTTATAGTGGATAGGTTCAACAAGATGTGTATCTTGATGCCTTGTACAAAGAAGATCACTGCTGAGAAGACTACTAATCTCTTCTTTCATCATGTTTGGGTTCACTTTGGATTACCCACATATATCATCTCAGATCGAGATACTCGATTCCTTGGGGACTTTTGGACTAGCTTGTGGAGAATTATGGACACCAAATTGAAAAGGAGCACTGCTTTCCATCCATAGACCGACGAACATACATGGGTGGTAAACTGAACAATGGTACTTTTTCTTCGAGGCTACTGCATCAAGCGTCCCAAGGTATGGGATGAACATATACCCTATGTACAACATGTGTACAACCGAGCTTTACATTCATCCAATCAGAGTTCACCTTTTGAGACATGTTTTGGGTACCTACCAAAGGTTCCTTTGGACTTGATGTACGAGAGATATGTCGATGTAAATGAAGAATGAACAAAGGACAGAGCCCACAAGTTCATCCAAAAGATTCAGCAAATACACTAGACAATTAGGGAGCAGTTGGAGAAAAGTCAAGCACAATATAAATCTCGACATGACAAGAACAAGGTTGATCATCAGTTCCAGGTTGGAGATCGGGTATGGATTCACATAAACAAGGAGAGATTGAAGAGTGAAGGCAAGAAACTCAAGCCCATTCGTTATGGACCCTTCACTATCTTGGAGAAAAGAGGTACCAATGCTTTTCGTTTGGATCTTCCACCTTATATGCAAATTTACTCAGTTGTGAATGTTGAGAACTTGAAACTTTTTGAGCCTCCCATGCTCATGGATCAAGATGAGGAAGTTTCAATACCATAAGTTGATGAGTTTTCACTTGAGTACTTGGATGAGCTACAAGAAGATATCATCTTAGACATGAGGATGGGGACTTCATGTAGGGGTGATGTTGATTATCTTCGGGTAGGGTTAAAAGGCACACATCCAAGCAAGGCAAAGTGGATTGAGAAGGACAAATAAGGGGACTCTTCCTTCACTTACCAGTTGATTGATGAAAGCTTTTGGTGGTCCAAAAATCTTTCAGTGGGAAGGCGTGATTCAAAAGGGATCCAAAGAAGGCTAAGAATAACTCAGAACTCACAGAGGTAACTCAGAACACTAAGAATGGCTCCAACAGACAGAGAAAGGGAAAAAATTCAAATTTCCCAAAACTTAGTGAAAATGGCATGATTGTGAAGAGCACATCACAATATTTCTAATGAATAAAACAACTTGTCAAACGAAGTTACGGTTTGAAAGATATTCACGGTCAAAGTTGCAGTCAAACAGGGCCAGTCAACATGGAGCCACATCATCATCTGTACTGCTGACGTCAACAAATGACATGGTAGGGTGACGTCAGCATGAAGGCTGCTGACATCAACATGCCACGTGGTAGCTCTAGAGGCTGCCATGTGTCACCCACCAATGGGTTTTTCAGAGGTCCATGTGGACTAGTAGAAAAGTGCCACATGGCACCCCAAGAGACGCCACATAGCACCATCCAGGAAGTGCCACGTGTCAGGTACGGATTGACAGGATGACAATGTCAATAGATAGGTGGACTAATTGGTGGGTTCCACGTGGCATCCCCGAAATGCCCAATATCAGCCCGTGAACGAATTTCAAAATTAAAAAAATGGCGGGTCTACCAAATTTGGTGGACCACACCAATTTTTAGTAGTAGTTGGAAGAATTTCTAGACTCTGCTAAGTTAGTGGGAATCACACACACACACACACACACACAGATATATATACAACCAACACGCCAAAATGGAGTCCAGTGGGATTCGACTCCAGAACCTCCACCAATGCCCAAGCTTTAACAATTCCGCCCATAACCAATGCACCACGAGTACCACTTGGTATATCTGCCCACGAATATTACTTAAAAGGTGTACTCCACCCAGAGCTGGGGAGCAAGGCACAAATCATATGACCCGCGGGAACATATTTCAAGGCAAAGTAATGTCATCATTGAAGGTTACGGAGGGCATGAAAACCGAGACAAAATTCTTCTTAGTCCTGGGAGTGCCAAAGTCGAATCAAAGCGTGGAGACAGTCATTTTTGGGTAATTCGACGCCACAAATTCAATGGTGATGTTTGTTTTCTGATCTGAGCATTATTTCTGCAGCTTGATTTCATAATGAGGTATATTTATGTATTTTCCAAATTCTTTTGCTGAGTTAATGAAAGAGCCTACCCATTTGAGAGCAGGACCCATAAATGAACTACATTATCATGTTTTTGTGTTTAGATCTGATGCTTATGTCTCTTCATTTTTAAGTTTTCCCTTCTTTAATGGTGCATTTTAATTTATGCTCATTTAGTGCAATTCTTTATAACTCACGCTGAAAATATCCCGGATCACATAGTTAGTCATAATTTCAGCCAATTTTTCTGGAAAATGACTATGTAATAGGTTTTGAAACCTCCAACCTTTCGAGTGGACAGTCCACCCATCATCAAGGACAAATGAAGCTGAAATCAACTTCATTCTTCCTTGATGATGGGTGGAGTGCCCACTTGAAATGTTGGAGGTTTCAAAACCTATTACACAATGATTTTCTTACGACTTTTGTTTATTTTATTTATTGAGTTTTATTAATATTTTTTTATTTTTAGATATTGATATAAGATTAAATTAATTTAATATTATTTTAATTTTAACAAATTAATTATTTTTTTCACTAACCAAATCTAATACTTATATTTCCTTGTGAGGAGATTCATAAAGTTGGTGGTAGAGAAAAAAATCATAAGGTCATTTAAAGAAAACTGTGTATATTAAAATTCCATTTTTTTTTCCCGAGGAAATGTACTCACTGAAAACCCTCCAAATACTTCCCCGTGTTCCATGGATGGTAAGTAGGGTAAGTCATTGACCCTGATTAGGGGCCTCACCCCAGGGAATCAAGAAAGTTGAACTCATGACCAACAACAAGCATGAAAAACTCAAGTCTAGATTTAAACCATTTGAGCTAACCCTCGGGGCTATATTAAAATTCATTATTATTAATGATTTCATTTTTATATTTAATAATTTAAATTTAATTAATTATAATTTTAAAATAATAAAAATTATTAAATATAACTGTTATAAATTTAATGAACAATTATTATAACTTTATCATTAAACTAAATGAAAAAACAATGTTTCATAAGAGTCATTATTCAAATTAATTTTTTCATTCATTAACCAAATCCAATATTTCCATACATTTTAATACAAAATCTATGAAATACAATACTTAACATACATTTTTAATAAAAGATTCATAAAGTTGGTAATAGAGTAAAAAATTGTAAAACCATTTCATCAAAAGTGTATAGATCAAAATTTATTATTATTCTTTATCTTTAATAATTTAAATTTAATTAATTAAATTAAATATATTATAATAGTTGAGTAATATAAATTAATAAAATCTTAAGAAAAATTAAAAAATAATAAAATATAATAATTGTGATTTTAGTGAACAATTTTTTTAAAGCTATCCAAATAGTGTGGATAGCTTTAAAAAAATTGGTCTGGTTTGATAGCTATCCACAAGATGCTTTTTGGTTATTGGTCTGGTTTCCCAAGTAGAAAATCAACAACATAGATATTGTACAGTTAAAAAAAATTAGTGAACATCGATATTTAAACATCTATTCTCATATACCTCATTTCATTGCAAGAATCAAGTACAACATTATGATACTAAAAGATCAATTATATCACATCACAATAACAATGGTGTCTACCCACCCAACCTATCCTGCAAGGTTATGACCTCCAAGACACATAATCAACACTCAAGTCTAGGATTCATTCGATTGATTTTGACCATTTAAGGTCTTAGGCTGGTGATTGTTCTGAAAAACATAGATATATATATTCTCATAACCAAATCAAATCTAGACTCAGGACTAAGTAACAATAAAGTACTTGATCATAAAAAAATTAAATATTTAGATACTCATTACACCAAACAAAAGTTTACTTCCCTTAAGATTACGAACAACAATACACCCTCTCTTTAGAATACCATCATCTATTATTTAATGACATGCCTCCTCTTTATTAATTCCATCGTCTAATCATTATTTACCTTTAACAATTTTCTTTCCTAAATGTAACATTAGTTATTCAACATCTAGACATAATGCACTCTCTCTATAAGAATACAATTCAATTGTTGCTCACTAACTAGACAAAATTACTTGCTCCATAAGAATATCACATAATATTTATAATCAAAATTTAACAATTTTCCTTCCCTTAAAAATGTAAGTAGCAAATAAATTTTTCAATATCAACAAGGGTACCACACGTAATGCATACGTAATGCATGGATCACCCTTAATAAATCCAATAATCAATTCCATTGTACAATCAATTGAAATGAAAACCATACTAGTTACCTTAAGAACTGACTCAAATTTCATTCATAAAAGCATTCTATCATAAGGAGTCGTTGAAAACAAGTATAGAATTTACCAACTATAGTGCAAAGAATCCATAACCAATAAACGTAAAATTCAAATCTTCATAGTAGGGTTACTAGTACAACTATTAGAGACTCAATATAATATTCATCTAGTATCAATATAATTAAAGTTTACAAGATATCATTTGCCTTAGGTGGGTAAGATATTGATATCTAACAANTTTTAGTGAACAATTTTTTTAAAGCTATCCAAATAGTGTGGATAGCTTTAAAAAAATTGGTCTAGTTTGATAGCTATCCACAAGATGCTTTTTGGTTATTGGTCTGGTTTCCCAAGTAGAAAATCAACAACATAGATATTGTACAGTTTAAAAAAATTAGTGAACATCGATATTTAAACATCTATTCTCATATACCTCATTTCATTGCAAGAATCAAGTACAACATTATGATACTAAAAGATCAATTATATCACATCACGATAACAATGGTGTCTACACACCCAACCTATCCTGCAAGGTTAGGACCTCCAAGACACATAATCAACACTCAAGTCTAGGATTCATCCGATTGATTTTGACCATTTAAGGTCTCAGGCTGGTGATTGTTCTGAAAAACATAGAGATATATATTCCCATAACCAAATCAAATCTAGACTCAGGACTAAGTAACAATAAAGTACTTGATCATAAAAAAAATTAAATATTCAGATACTCATTACACCAGACAAAAGTTTACTTCCCTTAAGATTACAAACAACAATATGCCCTCTCTTTAGAATACCATCATCTATTATTTAATGACATGCCTCCTCTTTATTAATTCCATCGTCTAATCATTATTTACCTTTAACAATTTTCTTCCCTAAATGTAACGTTAGTTATTCAACATCTAGACATAATGTACTCTCTCTATAAGAATACAATTCAATTGTTGCTCACTAACTAGACATAATTACTTGCTCCATAAAAATATCACATAATATTTATAATCAAAATTTAACAATTTTCCTTCCCTTAAAAATGTAAGTAGCAAATAAAATTTTCACTATCAACAAGGGTACAAGTAATGCACAAGTTATGCATGGGTCACCCTTAATAAATCCAATAATCAATTCCATTGTACAATCAATTGAAATGTAAACCATACTAGTTAGCTTAAGAACTGACTCAAATTTCATTCATAAAAGCATTCTATCATAAGGAGTCGTTGAAAACAAGTATAGAATTTACCAACTATAGTGCAAAGAATCCATAACCAATAAACGTAAAATTCAAATCTTCACAGTAGGGTTACTAGTACAACTATTAGAGACTCAATATAATATTCATCTAGTATCAATATAATTAAAGTTTACAAGATATCATTTGCCTTAGGTGGGTAAGATATTGATATCTAACAAAGAGTTGTCAACTGAATTTTTCAAATTAGAGATACAACTTAAGTTTAAGAGCTTGCGTTCTAAAAACACTTCCTTCGCTACCCAAATGACGACTAAGGATTCCTTAACTGATTGGAAGGGAGAGTCTAATTATCTAGATTAGGGGATATAAATAAATCGAGACACTTGAAGTTAGGGTGAGCTTGGCGAAATGGTTCAAGACTACTGCTCCAATCTCAACATTGGAAGGACCTACTCAAATCTGGCAATGGTCTATCGTTATTCTTGGTTGAACAATTAATGATTAAGTCAACCAAATAAACGTGCAAAGAACTAAGGTAACGATATACAATGACTTCATTGCCACACCAGAGATAACAGATGGAGTTTTGGATTCACTCCCACAACTCGAGGTCACTTAAAACTAAATTAACCAAGAAGCTAGCGAATATCTGCAGTAGATATGGACTTTAAATAACACACAACTCATGTTACTTCTATACAATTACGCACATGTGTAATAGAGAGAACGATATCATTAAACTGTGATTAATAAAATTATACAACAACGCCAATATAATTTTAATTCCCTGACTTGCAATTAAATTGGCGGTTAGAACGAATCATACTCAGGATAGAACATAATTATACAACGAGAAGTTTGCTTCTAAAATTCAGATTGAATTTTTGTTAGCAGCGGCCTCACTTCTTTTAATATCGGAAC
Organism: Picea sitchensis; assembly: GCA_010110895.2. Taxonomy (NCBI): domain Eukaryota; kingdom Viridiplantae; phylum Streptophyta; class Pinopsida; order Pinales; family Pinaceae; genus Picea; species Picea sitchensis. Next base: position 103,757 of record SNQJ01S0051169.1, read on the forward strand.
TGCAAGTACATTTTCAAATGAATATATTTTTTTAAAAGAAATGCAGTAAATTTTTCGACGGATCCAATTAAATGGTTTCTAGAAGTCACAATAACTCAGCAATCTTAAGGAAGATCGAATCTTATATTAAGTAAGCAACAAACAATGAATCCATATCGGATTCAAGGATTATGATGACCATACACGTGTAGATCAAAATTATAATTCCATCTCACATTGACCTGACAAAACTTTAAATTCAGGAGGTGCACTGACCTTCATGAAAACCCAATGACTACTAAGTCAAAACTTCAGTTAATTTATACAGAGACACAATGAATATATATATTAAAAATAAAATCACACTCCCAAATAATATACAGAATCACACTCCCAAATAATACACAGAATCACACTCCCAAATAATATACAATAACCATTACAAAATTGGGTTTTTGTTCTGTATGAAATCTCACACATCTTGGTAGTGATCAAATTGGAAGAAAAACAATTACAACTACTGCTGCACAAACAACAAGACTCTAGAATCGTATTAGAAAATCAAAATTTCCAACTTCGAATTTCATTTAATAATCCCAATGATCCAATGATTTTAAACCTTTTGAAAAGCTTTCGATCTTGGCAGTGATCAAACAATACCCAAGTTTCCATAAATTAACAAGATACCGCAACAAGAACTTCTAAATTACTGATCAGAAATTTAAATTATTGTTTTAAAATACAACACGAATTATGGTTCAAATTCACAATAAAATTTACAATGCCATTCGAAGTTCAATTCGGTTTTTCAATATAATTTACAATGATAAAACAATTCCTCTAGTTATCAGATCTATCATTTAGTTGGAAACGAACAATAACAAATGGGCTTCAGGAATTTCTAATTAATTTTGCATATGCTTTAACCATTCTAATTTACAATTTTTATCATTCCACAATAAAACTTAAAAATAAAAAACTGGAACCAATGGAGATTGATAGTTGATGATGTCCTCAAAGTCTTGTGCTCCTCCAGCTTGCTAATTATCGAAACTTCACCAATACCTACCATCCAATGCTAGGGGTAATATTCTTCCCCTTAACTGCCTCCCTCAAGCCGCAGGGGACCTTTTGTCGAACCCAAATAAAGCAAATGGCTCCCAGAGCACAGGAGGGCTTCCCTCTCTCCAAGCTTGGATCCCACTCTCTGGTAAAACCAGTCACAAAATTTTGGCAGCATACAGAATTACCAAATAAAAGTAAGTCATTTCCTTTCTACCATTTGTTTATGAAATTTCTTCTGTGACACATATCCTCATGCACATAAATTAACACCCCGATTCAATTAATTATGATTATTATTTTAAAACAAAACAAAAAAAAAAAAAAAAAAAAAAAAATTACCATTTTATTTTATTTAAAAGGCCAAATTCCCTCACATTCCCCAAAGCGTTCCTATTTTCGCTCTTAGTTATCCCTTAATTCCCCAATTTCTCATTTATTAAGTGTCCCCTAACACTAAGTCATAGTATGAGGAGTTGGATTATAGGTCTTCTTCAATTAGACTAGTGATAGAGTTGGAATCAAAGTTCTCTCCCATTCTCTCAGTTATTTATTTCTAATTTAAAATCCCTTTTTTATTAATTTCATGTACACATGTGCATTTTCTGACCTTCAGAATTTTATTCCCCTTTTTCCTGGAGTTGATTATATTCTCGTCCTCTTTAATATGTCATAATTCATTAAGTCTTCAATTAGAATTTAGACTTGGAACAATCTTGAACTTGGAAACCCCAAGATTTTGTTAGGATTTAAATTATTAATAATTTATTGTTTAATTAATTCTTTTATTAAGATTGAAATCACATTTCAATGTTTTCTAGAACCACCTAGTTACATTGACTCAATTTAATTCATAACATTCTCTTAAGATGCACCTACATGTTATCCAGCAGTACCCTTAGGCTGGTTTTGGAAGTTTTTCCGACCCTTGGAGTCATCACTCCGCCAGGTGAATTTGTGTGAGACTAAGGGCTTACCGATGAATAAGGAATCCACCTTATTGAACTCCCCTCAGGAATCCTCTTGGGTGATTGTCTCATTATTCCCTCACGACATTTTGGACCTCTCAAACTAGGTAATGGGTCAACCCTCTGATTCGAGACCCTACATGAGTGTTAGTAAATGGAGTTGTGACATGAATACTTCCACCTCTCCTCGATATCTAGTTTTTTAACATGGGCGTTCTCTATGATTTGGATTATGAAGTATCCCTTAAACTGTCTTGATAAAAGAAACATCAATAATACATATACATAAATCCTATCACGAATCAATCACTTATCACATGTATAAAATGAAATACTCAAACAAATAAAAGCCACTCCATAACTCAATATAGAGTCCAATTAGGTCCATTGATTCCATCTCCATAGCATTATCATATGTCCTGCACCTAAAAACTAAATCAATAAGCTACTACCAAAATACATACCACATCAAAGGTAGAAAATAAATGTAATAATCACATCATCATCATCATCATGTATTATATGCTTGTCCATAGTAGAAACAAAATTACAATGCCATCATGGATCACTTGCAGTGTCCTCAAATCAATATCAATAAAATGTGCTTGAAATGGGAACAAGATGTTACATACACACCCCTCTTGTTTTTAAACTTAGTCCCGAAGTTTATACTGTCTCTCAATCTGGAAATAAACAAAATGCTTATCATACACAGTCTACACACCTCTAATCTATCGACAAGTAGGAAGATGTTGGTAGCATCTCATATCACGTCACTCAGATGCTTGAGTGTGGATTGTAGTTCCCTAGACTGTGACTGATTGACTGTGTGATCTGTAGGCACATTGCAAATGTAATGGTCCCAAGATGCTGGATTAGTTCCTCCATGGCAGGATCACCCTCATCACGACACCTACAGGCTCATGTCAATAACATGCCTGACAAAATAGCTAGCATAGTAAGTAAAACAGACCATGATGCATCAGCCATTCGCCTCAAAGAATTAGGCAAGGCTAGCCAATAGGAAATACAGATCCTTTCTTTTCCACAGCATAAAAGTCCCACAGAGCTCAAAGGTCCCTAGGCCTAGGAATGGTTTAGCACCCTTTTCAAACTCCAGATCAGAGCTCTTATGCTTCTTCAATTTATTTTTTATGATTGCCATCTATTCTTCACCCATATCTTGGATCCACTTCTAGATCCCACAAGACCCTATTCTCAAGTGATCCCAGCTCAGCAGACCGACATGCTTGGTAAAGAAACTCAAATGGTGCCATCTTAATGTGCTTTTTAGCGATATTTGTTGTATGAAGGCATCTGAAATGGGAAATAAGTCTTTGTACATTGATCCATAGCATACATACAGCATATCTTCCAAAAGAATTTCTGGTTAGATTCTTTCTTTGTCATCATCTCTAGAGTGATATGTTTTGTTAAAGTTTAGTTGTGTTCCCAAATTATCTTGGAAACTGGTTCAAAATCGTGTTGTAAATATCTATCCTCGATCATATCAAGTCAATGTAGGCACACAATGTAATCTCACAATCTCACTGACAAAAAATCTATCTTTTTATGGAGCACATTAAGTCTCTTCATAGGAATAAGATGTATGCACTCTTCAGGATATCATTTCTGTAGAAAGTAATCCATTATGTCATATAAGATGGGTAAATCAACAATGGAATCCAAGTAGAATGGCCTCCCATTTGGAACAGGGAGATAGTGTGTGGCTGTAACTGAAATCCTCTTGGATGTTTATGCTCAGCCTTCACCTACTAACACTCTATACATCTAGCCACAAAATTGACTAAGTCAGCCTTCATTCCCTTCCAAAATAATAAAGGCTTAAGGTCTGCCTTAATCTTCACGACCTGGATGGCCATGTATCTTTGCTTTCGATGGGATTCCCTTCAAGATCACACTTCTTAGTGCGTTTATTGGAGTGGTATGTAAATTCTAGACAAATATCAACAATCCCACGCTTTCTAATGGAATAACTGCGTGCTTGGTACCAACATGGTATTTTTTCCAATATTATCCTTAACTACTTTGTACTAGTCATCATCAAGTACATGGGACTATAATATTTTCCTGAGATTCATCTTGAAATTATTCTAGGGAATATGTGGTCTCAGAGCTCAGTGCATGTATGCTCTACTCTATTCATCGTTCCTACATTTTAATGCCAAGTAATCTCAAAGTCATATTGGCTAAGCAATTACATTGATGCCTCATGGATTTCAGAGTCCTTTCTGCGTGGAAATGTAATACAATCCACAGTAATGTCTTTTAGTTCAGTTTTCTTCCAATCGGATAGCATCTCCATGCCTCGAAGGCGCATGTACAATTTCTAATAGCTGATCGTCGTTATGTAGTTTTATAATGCTTTCTCAGTTTCAGCCAGAATGTAAGCTATCTTTCGGTATTGCGTAGTCTGCCTCGACCTTCGGCGATGCGTCCGTGCGCCTGGCGTTCCTTTTCCATTTAGGGGACTTTCAATATTGGTGTTGTCACCAACACGTATTTAATATTTTGAAATGCTTTACGGCGTTTCTCTATCCAAATCAAACTGGCGGTTTTTTATTTTGCAGTTCGCCAGTCGGATTTGCTATCTTGAAAGACGTGATGGTCAGCCGATTAATCACCATCGACCCATAAAGTAATGTGCTTGTTATACGTTAGTTGGATTTGTCCGTTCCATATTGGCCTCTGCTGTGCCGGGATCCGCGTGATGCAGCCACTTTCAGATGCTGATATGTCCCAAGTAATGGAATCTTGATTGATAAAGAAATAACATTTTATATATTCCATTACTGGTCGTTTTCTGGTAGACGTTGTGGACCAATCAAAGTGTTCGAAATAAATATCTTCGTTTTGAGAATAAATCAATATGTCATCAATGGAAATACTTGGATGGAGCTTGTCCAGTATTAGTGTTCCTACATTCATCAAATCCTTGATTAAAGAGATTCAGTCCAAACGGTGGTTAGAGACAATGAGCTCAATTAATAAAGTTCTCATCTTTAAATCACGGTCTTTGGGATATCTTCGCCAATCCGTAATGGATTAATTATCACGATCTCAAGTCAGTCTTTCAGAAACACTGTACTCCTTTCATATGATAAAATCGTCGTCTATTCTTCCGGAATGAATGGATTTCTTAATTGTAACCAGTTGAATTCTAGGTAGTCATTACAATCCTCCATGAAATATTCTTTCTCGTAGAAATGCCAGATGCACTTTAGCGATACGCGGGCGTAATTCCCAAGTCAACAATTTCCTTCAGTGCGACAATCACGCAATTCCGGTGTTCATTTTGGTATGGGTTCTTTGAAATGTTTTGTTCAGGGTTTTCAAGTCTATTATGGCTCCAGCAGCTCTCTCTTAAGTGATGGCACAGCAGTTCTTATGGAAATGTTTCTGCAAAAGCTCTTGTACGGAAGGTCTTCTAGTCTTGGCCTCCTTCATTTTAAGCTAATATGGCATGCGATTTTTGATCCTTTCACATACTCTTATGTAGCTACCAGGACAAAATCGACCTCAAGGACGCTCCACGATTCTTCTACAATCAGATCTACTCTTACATCCCCAAATCATCATCAGAGCTTAACCATTTTTATCTTTCGCGGTCAAATAGCATCATAGTTCAACCAAGTCAGCCGCCTATCACTGTAGCCAAATGGAACCTATTATCATGGCGCATGTTGGAATTAGATTGCAAAGAATCTCCCCACAAGTTATTGATCTCGATCCATAGCACCATCAGCTTTTTGTTTTAGCTGGATGTAGTTCTATGTATCTGAACTCTGTCCTGCTCACATTGCCTTTATGAATTCTGGCGTTGCACAAATAAATCTTTGTGGCACTGGATCTATCCAGTATATAAAAAGTTTGATCGGTAATTAAATTGCCAGCGTCATCTTAGGCGTGGACTAGTGATGTCGTCCTAAAAGCGGTTTGATATTCGCATTTTGCATGACCAATCGTGGGCCTTCCGATATCAATAAAGTGGGTCCTAGTTGATATGGTATTCTCCGATGGGACAATCTGCATAGTAGTATGTCTCCCGTATCCAACATCACGTCTTAGTCCGTGCTCACGGTTTACAAGAGAGGCTGGCGGCCTAGCGATTCATTGATCATAGTTATGCGGTGAACAGCTATAAATCTTCCGCTCTGGCATCTAATGTTGTGGTCCTGCGTAAAGGTTCTCTGCCGGCGAGGAAGAGTCGCCGTCTCGGTGTATGGTATATGATCCTCTAGAGATTGTATCTAAATTTTCTTTTCTGTATCCTCATCGTTGAATGTATATTTCTTTATTACTTCCGATGTAGTTGTTGATTTTGGTCTAGAAAGTCGTAATACTTTACTGACTGATTCTTCTGCCAGAGGACTACGAACTACGTCGGTAACGTTTGGGGCATTAGGATCCTCTTCGATCCATTAGGATCTCCACCTTTTCGAGATGTTGAGTTAAAGTAGACCTGGCAATTGACCTTTAACTTCTCTTTGTTTAGATATGGATCATACCTAAGTAGCTCCATGAACGTGGCCTCGCCGCGCAACATCGACCCACCTATATTAAATTATTTAAGACTCGATAAAATTCGCGCTCCAGTGATTCCTGGGACAAATACCTCTACAAAACTTTGTTGTTAGACATCTCCATGACCGTCTTGATGATATGTTTAGTTGGTATGCCAACAAATTAGAGTACTCTTTTCCAGTTCTGGAAGACCGCCATGGACAAGTTGGAGTGTAATCGCGAAACCTGAAGCACATCATCATATCAACCATGCCTCGGGAGAACTTCGTCGTCGAAAGTTTACAGCTCGATGAAATTTCGCTACATAGGTGCCATTTATTCATTTGGAAGCGCTTCGAAGCCATATCATTGGCGTAAGGAGGCTCTGCCCTCATCGATCTGGGTAGTTGATCCAGCATATACGGAATTCTCTGGAAGGATCTTCATCGCCTCTCCATCCTCCACATCAACACCACTCTTTCTCAACAATCGCTGAGGTTAGAACCCATCTAAGTATTGGATATATCGAAGGTCTCGCACATCTTTCCTCCGGCCCTGCATAGCGTCGACTACATCCTCAACCGCCGAGATTACCGCTGGACAGATTTCAAATTAATTAGAGATACGCTTTTGAAATCGTTTGTTAACCACGTTGGAAGGCATAGCGATCAGTAGTTGAACCTACTATGATACCATATAGCATTCCTCCGTTGACATCCCAGTGGTTAGAACCAATAGCATTTTTTTTGCATCAACCGATAGAATGGTATAGCCGAGAGCATACATGGAAGCATTTTATCGGTATTTCTCACAACTCTATCTCATTTCATTTGCAAGAATCCGCAACTACAGCATTACCAGTACTAAAATATCAATTATCACATCCGATAAAGAAATAATGTCTACTGGCCGGCCTATCACGAGAACAGGACCTCCGAGACACATGAAAATCAGCGTCCAGATCCGGGGTTCCATCAGATTAGTTTTGACCCATTTAGGTCTCGGAATCGTATTTCTAAGAACATGGGATATCATTCCATAACCAAATCAAATCCTCTAACGACTGAAAATAACAATAAAGTATGCAAGACACTTTGGAAATTAAATATTTAGATACCATTACACTAGATAAAGTTTGATTCCTTGAAGATTCTGAACAACAATATTGCATCTATCTGAATAATGCCTCTTTAGAATACCATCTAGCTATTTAATTGCCATCCTCTTTATTGAATTCCATCATCTAATCATTGTACCTTTAGCCAATTTTCCTTCCCTCAGTAGCACGTTGGATTCTATTCAGCATCTAGACATGAAATGTACTCCTCTGGAATACCGATTGATTGGTACTCCTCATAGACAAAGGTAACACATCCCATCAAGAATATCACATAAAGTTATAATCAAAATTTACCAGTGCTGAAACCAACATAAATTTAATGAGAACGATATCATGTTCAAATTTATTAAAATTATCGACAGCGTCAATTTTAATTCCCGACTACTGGTCCGATGATGATGAGGAAGATCCTTCGGGGATCGACATAATTAGCGGTACTTCTAAAGTTGATTGAATTTTAGTTGGCTGACATCCGCTTCAAAGATCGGGGAGCTCCAGTATATTTTCGATGAATAGCATTTTTAAAGAAATGTAAAGTAAAGCTTATGGCAGATCCAGTTAAATGGTTTCCATAAGTCTTGGCTCAATGCAGGAAGATCAGATATTATTAGAAGGGAACTGGCGAACAACGATCCATATTGGATTCAAAGGATTCGATGACCATAAAATTGGTCGAGTGCGCAATTTCATCCTCAGGTGGCCCTACAAAATTTAAATTAAGATTACGGCTATTGCAAAATCCAATGAATACTGAAGCCAAAGGCTTTATCATTTATCGGAATTTAATGAATATATATATTAAAATAGATGTTACATGTTTCAAATAATATACATAAGGTAACGCTCCCAAATGTACATAATCACCGACCACAATAGCTTATTACAAATTGACTATCGATATAGTCGCACACATCTTCCAGATGATCGATTTTGGAAGAAAACAATTACAATATCTGCTTGGCCAACATGACGAGGAATCGTGAAATTTAACTCCGTTCGTTTAAAATTAATGATCCATGATTTAGATCTTGGCGGTGATAAAAAAAAATTCTCCGAGATTTTCCATAAATTATGGAATAGCATAACAAGACTTCTGATTGATCAAGAGTTAGAGATACAACACAAAAGCTTCATATTCCGAGATTCAATAAAGATTTGATCGGGTCTGAGCTGATTCGGTTTACCGTATAGTTGTGATAAAACAGATACTCCTGAATCGGTTATCAATTCAACAGTTGTAGCGAACAAGAGAATAAAATGGATTCAAAGGTTTCTAGTCATTCGTTTTTAGAGTGGCTTTAACCGCCATTCAATTTACAATTTTATCATTTGTAAAATTTAAAATAAAATCAAGGATAATGAAGGTAGAGGATTGATGGTATCCTCGAAAGTCTTTATCATGCATGCTCAACTTTAATCCAGGCTTCTGATGCCTCTAATAACCCGTTCTAGGGTACTCTTCCTCCATATATCCCGATCAGCAGGGATACAAGAAAAACCAATGAGCAACTGAAACCAGGCTTGCACTCCGAGGAAGAGCTTCACTCTTTCTCCAAAACTGGCTCAACTCCCTCACAAGAGTAAAACCACAGTCCAAATGTTTTCTTGACATAACATTACCAGTAAGTGAGATCCTATTTCTCTTCCACCCATTTTGGTAAAATACAATGTTGAAACCATTTTTGTAATTGGGATATTATATTAATGATATAATTTTTTTTTTTTTTTTTTTTTTTTTTTTTTGTTATTTGTAATTATACCTCCTGATCTCCTACCGCCATCCAGGGCATTTTCATTTCTGAATCATCTGCCAGCACTTGAACATTTAGAGCAGGAGTAAAGGAAGTTTCCCCTACGAGGCTTATTATAAATTATCTTTTTTCAAAGTGAATACTTTTTTGAGTTTTCTATGCTATATTGATATTTGGTTTCTTATGGTATGAGCTCAAGGTCTTGAGGGTTCCTTTGCTGCCAAGGACGCAGCAGATTTTTCATCTTTGTTTCTGATGTTTCGAAAGACGATTTGGAGGACCTTTGATAGATGGATCCAGAGTCGTTGGATTCAAATTCCAGCTCCACAGAATATACTTCAGAGATGGCACAACACAAGATAGGATTCTGAGATGTCTGAAATTTGAATCATTGGGAATGTTTTCCTACAAAGGCATTCACAGCCAATATTTAGAGACCCTAAAATCAGGGGAGGCTGTCACATAGAATTAGTAAATTATCTTTGAGTAAGAATTTCATTTTGGGTTCATCTTAAATTTTATGAATCTATTTTGTATGAGATAATCAGAGGTGTTGATAGTTCTGTAGTAGATCCTCAAGAAAATTTTCTAGATGAAACAATCATAATATTTCTAAAATTATCCAGGAATTAGAGTGGTGGTTTCATTGGATTGGACGGTCCTTAAAAAAGTATTTTAGTCAGTTTCACTTAATTTATGTCAATTATTTTGGTCAGGAGATTCTATACAAGTAAGGATCTCTTGGAAGGACTAAAAACAACAGTTATGGGAAGTTACTCAGGTTTCCATGGCACATCAGAATTTTGAATCGGACTGTAGCATTGGAAGAATATGGGAGAACTACAGCAAAAGATTTTCCTTGGAAGGGCCAGAGCAGGAATCCTGATGAAAGATTGTCCATGAGACCACCTCAAAATCAAGGTTCAAAGTACTTGTCAACCCACTTAGGAACTTATACACCAAATGAAGTGGCATCAGGAGACAAATCTACTTGGAGTCTGATGAAGGTGAATAAATCGTAGGACATAAAGTTTACAAAGAAGATATTATTAAAGATGAAATACAAGAAGTTGATGGAGGGTTAAAGGGAATCATGGAAGTATTGAAAGAGTTCATAACAGAGAAGACACCAGAAAATGAAAATGCATCCCATGAATTTCATGATGTTGACACAAGGAAGTTGAATCAACAATGGAGAAACTCCAACTTTGGTTTGAGACCAGCCACATTTACTAGATCGATCTAGAGGAGGATTTGATGTAGGACCTGCAATCCATGGATACTTGAGATGGAACAGTTCACTGATCTCCATAATGCCACCACACTTTTAAAAGATGCTAGTTGCTTCTTTCTCTTTGGGAACCCTAATCAAGATTGCTTGTAGTATGGTGATGGTTTACGTCCTGCAAATCCTCCGTCCATGGACCAATTTCCACGGAAGAATGATAGAACACTTCTTCAGAGGATGAGGCAGCCATATTACTGGTAATTTATAAATTTCAAGAAAAAGGGTTCAATTGCAAGGCACATTGAGAACTTCCAAAGGGTTGAATGCAAAGAGGCCTTAATATTCAGGATGAGCCTTGATTGAGTATGTTCATAAAACTTTTAAAGGATAACATTCTCAGCATAGGGTTTACCTTCCAGGAACTTAAAGTCATTGGAAATTCGTTAGGAGTGGCAAGTATTGAAAGTAAAAATATGGATATAGCTACTAGAAGGACCAATCCTAACATCTCTGGGAGAGAACAATCACTTATTCTTCTTCAGAGCACTCAGCCTCTGAGTTGACACCTCCAACAGTGGAGGAAGAAAATGAAAGGTTGTCTTTAATTGACAGAAAGCAAGAATCCAGGTAAAGGGATTCTGGTGAGGAAGAGATTATACCATAGTTAGCAGAGGAAAGAAAAGAACAAGAACAACATCATCTCAAGATAAGAAAGCACATGGAAACCAATTTAAATCAGAAAGGTGCTCCCATGATATAGGTGCCAATGCATTTCCATTTGGAATTAGCACTCCTCAGAGCCTCAAGATCGAAGGATACAACAAAAAAAATCTCAAAAGTAGTCCTAATTATTGATTCTAGCAATTATATAATTTCATTCCTCTCGATTAAGCCAAAGCTCCAATTTAGCTGTATGTCGATTCTTGAGGTTCAAATGTAATGAATTTATAGGATGGAAGAGGACCTCAATTTTCAGGAAAGTACAATAGATCAATCTTACTATGGGAATATGTAATGAATAGTCAATGATTGCTATACCCATGGAAAATATGAGATGTTGTGCTAGAGATGCAATGGTTACAATCATTAGGAACATTTGGCACCTGATTTTCAAGAACACTCATGAAATTTTTCATTGGAAGGAAAGAAATGAATTAAGTTAAGAGGTATCTGAGGAAATGGGTAAAGAATTGATAAGATCCTAATTAATGTGGGAAATGTTTATGAAAGGTGTTATTGCACAACTATGCTCATATGGATGTTCAAAAGACATCCCCAAATGCATCCCTATTCTCAAGATCTCCAAAAGAGATCATTGATGATAGCATTCAAGTGTTGGAGATGTTCCAAAGGTCTTTACCCACTCAGGAAATCATAGTCAGAATTCACCTAATTCCACCAGAGTGTTCTCCTAACATGGGGCATACTGGATACCCTTGGGAGGAGTGGGGGTGAGTTGAAATGTTAGGCTGACCACATGTTCACTAGCCAAAGTTCTTACTCTTAACAGTGTGTGGTATTCCAAGAAAGATAAACTCAAGGGCACTTGTGTGGGGTTAGAGACTCAACAAGATCCATAATAAAGAATAAATTTCCCATTCCCGTCATGGATGGTGTTAGATGAACTACATGCAGACAATCTATTCCACAGGTGGATCTCAATTCAGTGTCATCTGAGGATCAAAGATGAGGAAGAAGATATCCCAAAACAACATTCCAAAATCATGAAAGCCATTATGAATTTCCGGTCATGCCTGTGCCTAGATGCACATTCCAGGGTTGATGGGTCCAAACAATCCCAGCCTGTGTGAATTTATGTTAGTATTTTTGATGATATACTAATCTATAACAACAAATCCTTGGGGAGGGATCATTAATAGAGCATGTTGACAAAGGTGCTACAACTACTAAAAGAGCAACAGCTATATGCCAAACCCATGGAAATGTTTCTTTGGGAGTAAAGGAGTGGGTCTGTTTGGAGTCATGATCCTTGGCATCCTCATGAAGTGTCAAGGTAATTTCTTAATGTCTAAGGCCATGATGGGGTGGCGATTCCCAAAACATTGAATAATCTGAGGATTTTTGGGTTTGTGAGTTACTACAAGTTTATTTCCTTAACTATGGAAGGAATGAGAACACCCTTTGCTTGGCCACTAGCTAAGGATGCATTTTCATGGAATCAGAGGCAACTAAAGCTTGAACAACTTAAAGAGATTGATGTACAGATCTCTGTCTTGACCACTCAGACTTCCACAAGGAAACCTTTATTGTGGAATGTAGGTACTCGAGAATGAGATTTAAGTCTTTACATCTAATGATACAGGAGGAGGCCTTGGCTTTGAGATCGACCACTCCAAGGGAAGGGACACAGAGCCATTTATGAGAAGGAATTGATGACAATACTACATGCATTGGAAGAAATCATAATAGGTAGAGCTGTTCAAGGTCTGAAACTCAGATCATGATGAAGATCTTAAATGCTTGGGATAAGATTATACTTGAGGAAGGAACAACAAAATGGTGTCAAGATGTTGGGTTATGATTTTGGGAATTGTCTATAAAAGGGAGACAAATGTTTTGTGGGATGCTCTCAAAGAGTGGTAGATATATTTGAGGCCTTTCTCTGTGCTATGGTGATCATCCAACCTGATTGGATAATATAATCAATGGATGAATGGAAGAATGGAAAAAATGTGCGGACTCTCATTCAAAGGTAGCAGTAGGATTCAGGTACATGAATGCAGTACATGGGAAAAATGATTCACTGTAATTTTAAAGATCACTTATATTTATGTAAGAACTCTCAATAACAGAGCAAAAGAGTACTGATAGATTGCACACCTCTCGATTCTGGAGGCTTTTCAGGGATTTTTTGAAAGCCTACCATAGAATCAGAAGGATTTTTTTTAGGATGGCATTAAAAATGATGTTAAAAGGTTGTGGGAATGTTTGGCTTGCCAAAATGAGTGGAAACAATTGGACCGAGGTCTTTACAGCCATCCATCCCAAAATTGTGGGAGGATTTCCTATGGATTTTCATCATAGGAGGTTACAAAGTTTGGAAGGAAAGAGTATCATCATAGTGATTGTTGATAGATTGACCAAGTGCACACACACTGTTGTACTCTCCTCATCACTAGTGGAAATCTGAAATCACTGATTGCCACCGCGTTCATGGAAACAGTTCAAAAGCTATATGGCAGCCGAAAGATTATTGTTAGTGACAGTGATCCCATCTTCATTGGACAACTTTGGACATAATTATTTTCTTGTTGGAGTCTCAATTGGCTCCTCAGATCATCCTATCATCCTCAATGTGATGGAATGACAGAGATAATTAGACACATTTTCTGGAAGGCTACCTTTATTGCTTTGTCTCGATAAACAAACACAATGGTTCAAATGGTTACTCCAGCCATAATGGTGGAGCCATAACTAGCTTCCTTTCATCACATAACAAAAATGACACCATTTATGGAACTCTATGGTTCAAGCAATGGAATATCACATTGCTTGAACCTTAGATTATTCTATAAAAGAAAAATCTAAAGGTTCAAGCAGTGGAAGACCAAATCAAGAGATCAACAACAATTTCCTCAGAATCTCTTAAAAAGGAGCAGCACGACCCGTGGAAGATGATCACAGAACAACAAGCAGGATCAACAAGTGATGGAAAGGAAATTTTTAAGAGTAGGGATTGGAGTGCCCAAGACTACAACCACATACAAACGGATGTCCCATCAAATAAATTAGGAAAGGATAATAGATTATACCAAAGTACTACTTAAATGACTACTAGGGTGTTGCAAAGATTGGCACCTAAACCCTGGATTCAGATTGCCCATGTCCATTACACCAGTTTTCATGTTTCAGCACTTGAAGGTTCTAGAATGAATCCTAGTTCAAACCTTGCAGACTTGAGATAGAAAGAATCATAAATGGGAGCTGGAAATACATCAGCACAAGAGTCCAATTTGAGGGAATGGAATCCATTTGGAGTATCCAATTAGTGGAAACTCTGCAGCTTAAGATTCCATGGGAGATGGAGTCTTTTATCTGAGCATCCAGGGAGTTATCAAGCATTCATGGGACAGCATATCTCAATGGGAAGGGCATATTAAGAAGCCTAATATGTGTGAAACCATTACCCCCTAATTTAGAGACATATTATGTGTGTATTCATTTTATTTGTATATAAACTTTAAGATGCATTGTTCTATAATTATACCTCCTAGTCTCTCATATATACCAAGGATACATTTTAATGAATCATGCATGTGTGAACATTTTAAGTGGGAGTAAAAGGAGGACACCCCCCTCAAGAAATTTAATATCACAGGAGTGCTCTCTCTTTTTTTAAAATTTAGGTACTTTTTAAAGTTTTCTATATATTGATATTTGGACTGTATTTTATTTATAAATTTCTTCTTGACACATGTCCTCAGCTGCAAATAGATTAGCAGTGGATTAAATTAATTATGATTTACTCCACTTACACTTGGCACCTCTCTTTTTTGTGAAATTTGCCATTTTTATTTTGCAAAATCTAATTTTCCTCATGCTGGTAATGTTCTATTTTTTGCTCTTGTTGTCAGACATACAGTTTTTTCATTTGAGAAGTAGATGTATCCTATAGCTAAGATCTTGAGTGGGAGTTGGATTATGGTTATTCTTCTAATTAAGACTAGTGGTAGGATTGACTCAAGATTCCTATATTCTGGCTTTGCCATCTCTCAGTTATTATTTTATTTCTATTTAGAAATCGTACTATTAAGTTTCATTTTGCATTTTATGTCTTTAGAGTTTTATTCCTTTCCTGGGGTTTGATTATATATCAAATCTTTGAAACTATATCATATTTGAATTCATTTTGATCTTTAAGGTCATTTGGACTTGGACTTAGGATTACAGTTTTGTTGGGCTTTATAGTTATGAATTTCTTTATTTGTTCAATTATTTTATTCTTCAGAGAGTCAATCATTTCTCAATGTTTTCGGAGGCGATGGATTTTGACCAATCCAATTTTAGTGCATGGCTGTATGCAGATGCCTCGTTGCTCCAGAGGTTTCCATAATACATGGACAGCTAGTTTGGAGTTGGTAGGCCAGGTGGTCAATAGTCCATTAAATTCGACCTTACTTGAGAGACTAGGAAGAAGAAAAGCTACAAAGAATGGACTCCACCATAACAGCAAGCCCCTTCACGAAATGTGTAGAAGCTATATAGTCTTCCCTCTTGTGACATGGACCCTCTCAAACTAGATGTCGTTAACCTATAGTTCCAGGGACAAATGAAATTGATGCTAATTAGAACATGAGGATACTGCCACCTCTCACGTCAAATTCTAGTTACAGCATGGCCCCTCTGAGAAAATCCTTATGTGGGTGAGATTAGCAAGCATCATCAAGATTGCATCTTTCAAAAACATTATCCAATAATCCATATAAAATCCTCTGGATCAATCCTTATCACATGCAATGCGTAAAATGCAATACCTCCAAACGATACAATCCACTCTTTGATAATGCAGATCCAAGGAATCCATTGTTCTTATCCATAACCCTATCAATGTATCTGCTTTTATCAGCTCGCATTTTCCAATACATATACGTCAAAATGACAATAAGTCACAATAAATCATCATCATCATCATATGATCCGAATCAGAAATCCTGGCTGCACCATATGCAGATCCTTGCATCATGATGTCACTCAAAGATATGTCAATAAAAATGGTATTACTCTGGTAGAACATGATATTACACAAACCTAATACCTGGGTCAGGGTTGAGGCATGAAAAATCCTAACCTAACCCTAAGTAAACTATCACTATATTCATGATATTGGGTTGCATGGAGAAAGGGAATTCAGTCTTTGATGTATTATTGTTTCATAGATTGGAAAGAATCAGGTGGCAGGATGTAGAGGATACACCAACAAAGGTAGGATATTATGTAGAAACCATTTAGGTCACAATGTCATGGTGTTGTGAACCAAAATCCAAAATAGTTAATGAATAATAATCCATAGAGAAACCTCTTTACAGCCTGTCAATGCACAATGCCAGATGCCTATAAGAATGGAGAAATGATATCCGTTATTACAAATGGGATCTCATGAAATGTATGATGTCACGCCAGCAGCCCCTCTTTAAAAATCTTGCCTCAATCTTATAGTTGAGTCATCTCTTGAGAACATTAATTTCTGACAACTTCTTCTAGAGACACATTCTTACACTTTATTATGTACTACATAATGGTTCTATTACAAAGAGATATAAAACATTGATCTATAACTTTTTGGGTTCAAAGAATGATTCCAATTTCTTCATCTAATTAGGGAGTTATCTATAATATTGGTATGGTTGTCCCAAAAACTTTTTGGAAATATACATTCTAAATTCTTATGAATGCTTGACAAAAAGAAATCCATCATCGTGTTGATTAATTGGGTTGGTTTCATTGATTTCTCAGCACTCTTGGATAAAAGTCAATATTGGTCTAGGTAGCTACAAAGGTTTGGGTGTGGACTAAGTTTATCTGATGTATAATTGTATGAGATTTAATATATTTTATGTTAAGACTATTCTAGATGGATACTACATATCATTCCATTTATGGTGGTATGCTGAAATTCACATAACTCCTCCGCAGTTTAGGAGTTATGGCCCTTCTGAAATTGGAAGGACCCTCATGGGTTGGCCAGAGCCCCAAAGGGATCCAAAGAGAGTCAAGTGCTTTTTCAAAATAATGGAAATTATTTAAATAATAGATTATTTAAATGTATAAATTATTCTAAATAATAAATTATTTAAATATTCAATAAAGAGTAGAGTGACAAATCAAATGGGATTATTTATTAATAAAATTAGAGTAGAAAAGAGTCAATGATTATTTAAATATTGTCAGAATGAAGTGACAAAATCAGGGATTATTTCAAGTAATAAGAGTAGGTAATAAGTCAGGAGGTTCTTTAAATCAATAAAGTAGACTCAGGAACTTTCTAAAATTGGTTATAAGAAGACCAACCTAAAAGAATGAGGAAAATGGGATTCAGTAGTCAGAGTGGTTATTGGATGGACCAAGTGGAAGAGTGGGAAAGAGTTGGACCTGGTGACTATGGAGAAAGTGGCTACATGTGGACAGTGGCCTAGAACATGCTTCCTAAGAGTTAGCAGAGGTATAAATGAAGGCAGGCTCTATCATTTTTAATCACACTTGAATATCTCACAATTATTTGGGGTAACAAAGGGATATCTAGATAGATTTAGGAGGTGAAGAGTAAAGGCTGAAATTCAGGGAGGATAAATTATTTTAAGATGCTTTCCCAAAGGTATGTTTTTTACAAGTCATATCACCATTTTCAAATTAATTTTTTCTAGAATGAGTTGATGGAGTGATTAGGAGGCCATTGAGAGAGCATATCCAGGTAATTTTGTGGTACAGATTTCATCTTGTGGTGAATTCTGTTTGGAGTTACACTCATGGAAAATAGGGTTTGTGGCTAGTCTTGAAGCTTGTATCTAAAAAACATGTGTTTGGGTAAAAATCCTCTTGAATTTATTCTCCTTGGATCTGATTTAGTAAGACCAAATGTGATTTAAATTAGAGTCTGTAGTATTTTTTATAATATTTTTTGAATCTATACAACCAAATATTTCCATCACGGGCATCTCTGGGATTAAAACTCTCTTTTGAATAAGACAAAATTCAACAGGTATGCCATTTTTTTCTATAATCCTTTTCTGAGAGGTTCAATGTAGGCACCCTAGAGGAGATTTCCTTAACCCTGCAACCTGAAAACATTGTATATATTTTAAGATATTTTATTCATTCAGGTACATGAACCTTGATTATTTCAAGTTAGGATTGATGACTAATCCAAAACTAGTGTGAGACTAAAATGTGGGAAGTTTGATTAGAAATGCTTTCTTCTATCTTTATTTGTTGGGAATTAAAGGAGGTTTTGCATCTATTTGAGGCCAGGTTGGTGCATAGTTGATGCAACTGTTTATGGTACAAGTTGATCAAAGATTGTTTGGTACAGGTTAGTGAATGGTTGATGCACTTGTTTATGTCTGTGCAGTTGGGGTTAGGAGTTAGATCACAAGACTGATGGATGGTTGATGCATGGTTGGGATTATTAATTATTTTGAGTAAGTTGATTGGTGCATATTTACAACAATATATCTCAAGATGATAGTGTGACAGTGGTTCATCCATTCACCCTCAGTTAGGAGTGGTTAGATGAGGGCAAAAGGACAAATGGATTAAATCTACTTACAATTTCATGTAGAAGAACATAGAGGTTATATCATCATACAGTTTGTAGCAAATGAATTGGAGACAGAGCTTCCCTAGTTGTATCCTGAAACTAGAAGTGAGCATCCTTCAAATTCATTTGGAAAACAAAAGAATTTAGTGCTTCCAATGTATGTATTTCTTAAAGACATATAGGAAAAAAGCATTTCATTGGACACCTCACTTCTTTAGGTTTCCACATAGAATCTTTGGGTATCTGCATGTGTGTGTATGATTAGCTTCATTTCAGTTCATTATTCATTTTACTCAGGAAATGATGGATGAAATGATACTACATTGACATGGCACTTGCATTCTGCTAAGACAAAATAGTTAGATTTCTCTATAGTTGGATTCACCCTCTGGGTGATCAACAATGTCCCTTGCATCCAATCTTACTGAATAATCTGTAGGGTCCCATGGAATTTTGGAATAAATTTTTATTCATTCTTCTATTGGGAAGTAGATTGCTTATAGGGTTGTAGCCTCAAGAAAATACCCAATCACCCTCTCATGAGGTGTGACCCCTCCTCTCACTTATATATCTCTTTCCATGCATCCCCTCCTTTAGCTATAATACATGCAGGAGTAGAATATTTTTTGGATCCCACATCCTTCGTCCCTCAAGCCTGCATATGACCAAATCATCAACCCCAGCCTCCTAATTACATTTCCCACATCCCTTGGAAGCCTAGTCCCCTGAAACCCCACATTGCCATCTGGGCACTCAAAACCCCTCCTGTCCCATAGCATTATTGTTCCTCCCTCTGAACTAAAACCCTGCATTCCAAAACCACATGCATTCCTCCCCATCCCACATTAGATCCAGCCAAATCACAAAATGCATGGAATACATTTTATTGATTCCCTGGCCACATTCTATGAAGTTCTCAATTTTAAATATACATGGGATGTGATTTGGTTTCTCTGAGACAAATCCCTTCCATATCCCATGGCATAGATTCCCTTAAGTAGGGAACATTTGTTATTTAATTAATGAGGGGATTAATTCATTACACATTTCTATTTCACTATGTACAGAGTATTAGTACCATTTCAATGGAGGCTAGAACTAGGCCTTAGGAAGGAGAGAATTTCAGAGGCAGAGTGTATAATAACTATGATTAAGGGAGTACCTACCATAAATGAGAATCAAATTTATACCATGTCTCACTTGAGTGCATGGAGAGTGGAAAAATATAGTAGAAAGGAAGGAATTAGACTAGAAGTATCTTGGAGACACAATAGAGGAATTCTTTCAGAAACAAAATGGAGAATAATAAGATTTAAGTGAGTGTAATTAATATAGGGAAGTGGTAGTCTAGGCATCTCAGGGAACAAAGGGAAATATGGATGTCATGGATAGTAGAATCTAGATGCATTACTTTAAGCATTTGATTTCTTAGAATTAGTCACCCCTCAGTGCAGGATATTTGATTCCCTTCAGGAGTATCAACTCCTCATTGAGGATTACAAGAAATGAGAAATCCTATCCCTTTAACTTAATTTATATTGGGAAGCTATATGTCTCCAAGATTTTTGAGAGATGGGAGTTATTAAACTGCAGAGTATATTCCTCTTCGCATGATCAAATTGATGGCATGGGTTTACTCGAGGAATTCCTAAAAGTTTATCCACTGGAGTGGATCCTCAGAATATGGAGTCAGAGTGCCTTTGTATGTGGCGGCACAAATCCGTTTAAATAATTTTTCTAGATTTTCACGTTGGTAGGTCATAAGAATCAGCAATTAGCAGAGGTATTATCCTTTGCTATGCTCTCCCATTCTCCCCGGAAGATAGGTGACATGTTGGTGTTGGAAATAGTTTTTTCAGGCGGATCTCCCATCATTATCTAGTTTATTTCCTGGAGGAGTTCTACTTGTGACCTCTTTATTTGGTTCTCTTGCCACTATATATAATGTGATTAGGGAGATTGATATATGATTTGCAGAGAGCTACAATTTTGATATCCTATGGGAGGCACAAGGCTGCAGATCAAAAGTTCCTTCATCAAGGAATGGAAGAAGCACATCTCAGGAATTGAACAAAATAGAAGTTTACAAAAGAATCCCTATATTTTCTCAAGGGAGTGTAATATATTTGAATATGATTCACACAATAACTACTTTCTACTTCAAAGAGCCATCCTCCAAAGGTTAAATCCGTGCGACAATTTTTGAGTGTATGTGATTGCTCTTGAGCTGATCAAAGGACAGCAGTACAATTAAAACAACAGATTTGTTCCCCATGGGTTTAAGGTACACAGGTATTATAGTTAAGAGTTCCTCCAAGATCTCACGAAATGGTGCAGTTCTTGAATCCTTCGTATAGAGAAAAGAGCATAATCCCTCAGCTGACTTTGACTGCAGGAAGGTATTTTTGCAGTATATTATCCAATCATTTATAAATCAGTTCTCAAGAGTGCAATATTTAGGAAGGAGGCGGCTGACAAGTGGGGAACTCATGGCAGAAGGATATTATGACAGCTGAGCAAAGGTGTTACCCAAGAATGTAGAGAACAGCTTGCTCTACTGTAGAGATGCATACCGGGGAGTAGGTTAGAGCATTGTGGTGAAGTGGATGTTTCTCCCCTGGAAGGAAACAAGTAGCCACAACATAGATAAAGGGGAAAATCCACAACCAATGTTGAAGGTGGCACAAGGCATCATCCCCATAAGATCCCCTCTTCAATCTCCAAGGACCATGCCTGATTAGTGGGAGAAAATAAAAGTGGGATATGGTGATGGAGATGGTGGAGGGTCCCCGATACTAATTGAGGAAACACACCATGAATTACCTCTGTCCCCAAGGAAGAGAATAAAGAAAAAGGAACCCATATGAAGGTGTTTCTCTAGACCCTAGTGGTTTAGAATTGAACATGACTAACATGGATATTGATGAATTCAACAACATGCCCACATGGGCTGTAATACAACTGGCATATAGAAATTTTATAGTAGAGGAGTTGACCTGTGAGGGTCCAACTATTTTTCAGGAAGAATATTTCACTCTTCATCATGCCAATTACAACAAATAGTCGAAAAAGATCCATATCAAAAGAGTTAATAAGAAATATAAAAAGGTGTCAGGAAAATGGAATCCTAAAGGTGAAGTTAAGAGTTGGAGCAGTGCAGGGGGTTCTCAATTTCCATCAGCTATAGTGCAGTCAAGCTCACTTGATAACATAGAAGACACTAGAAGGGAATGGGAGATTAGAAAATAGGGTAAAGGGAACTTGGAAGCTACCCTTAGCCCCAAATCCATTATTTACAGGCTAACAGCTCGATGGACTGCCAGGAGTCTTTGAAGAATGGATTAGAATAGCTCCAAGAAATAAATAAAGCACAAGATTCTTATTGAAGTATTAGGAGATATGTAGCTGAAAATATTGATAAAATACTTAGCACTATGCAGGAAACTTTGGAAATCATTATCCAAATCGATGTCCATGAATTGGAAGGGATTTGTGTTGATGAATAATATCTATAAGAGGATATGGAAAATGGAACATTTCTAGGAATGAAATGCTTGTCCTTGGCTAGAATGTGGAAGAACAGACTAATACAGCAAAGGTGGAGAAATAATTTCCTTCTAAAGGATTCAAAGAAATACATATGCTGCTGGATGGCAGGAGGGAGAATAGACACTTTTTAGAAATTGAGTGCAACATGTGATTCTTTAATGTGAAATAAGAGTGTGTTATTTTAAAAAACTCTTGATATTATAAAATTACAAAGTGCACAATAAGAACAAGTAATGTGTTAATAAATAGGATCCCAGTGGGAAAGAATGGTGAATTAGTAGAGGTCACGCAGGAGCCTCAGATTGATGGCCTCTAGGCACCCCAAGAGAAGAGCTCTATGATGGAATCAATTTTGTGTGGGAATGAAGACCAATCATCCACGGTGCATCAACAATGGGACACATTGAAGAACATTACATATCATTTTTTGAGTTAAGGTAAAAATGTGTAATAAGCCCTTAGCACCATTATATGAATATATATCCAAGAATGAAACTCAACTGATGCATTAAAAGAATGCTAATCCACTACAATATTGAGAGATCAAAATGGTTATGATAGTTCCCTCAGATGTCCTTATTTAAAGAAGGAATGAAAAGAAGCTAGGGACATGGAAATTATTATCTGAGTGACATAATTATTATCTAGAAATAGAGAATAGAGGAGAATTTCATAAGAAAAGATATCTTTGGATTCTAAGAAATACTGCAGGGGAGGTTATCTCACTATCCTTAACTTGTAAGATATATACAACCTCCTCCACGTTTCCTTTCCTTTGTTATTGATATGTGTTGGCGCATCCTATTTTTTTTTTTCCATTTGAAGGGATTTCATAGGAAGTTATCCAAGTTCTTTAGATCTTATCATGTGATTCTATTACTGCCTCCACTTTGGAATGGTCTTGTAAAAAGTATGAGATACTAGGAGTCATATATATCCATAAAAGGGATTCAAATAGGGACAATTAGTAGATATCCCATAGGTGGTATTCTCTACCATTACACTAAAGTCCCTTCACCCCGTTGAAGTATTGCTTGTCTAAAAGAAAAAAATGTATAACCATCTAAACATTTGTGGAGCTATTGTTTTGATATGTGCCTTGGATGATATGATGAACTCTATAACTAGGTGTTCCTCTCCATCTTTATAGTGTTTTCCAAATTTCTACCTGGATTAGCCACACGATTTACTGTCCTTTACATTTACTTTTAGAATCATGGAGATCTATGAATTTCATGAACCTTTACTTAGCCAGATTGCTATGCATGTGTGTGCTGATTTCCCACAAAATGTGCATGTTGTGATCCTATCCACTACCACAAAAGATATCATCCTTTGATTCCAGTAAACCTATAGTGAATTCCATTGATACCTCTTCATATATTTGATTAGGTATGTGTAAAGGATTAAGTAACCCTAGAGATTTTACTATCTCTCCTTTATTTCTTTGGAAAATTTGACATTCTCTTACAATTTTTGGAATATCTTTCCATCATTTCCTTCCCCAAAATATTTTCATCGGTATGTTTTAAGGGAACCTTGAATCTTTTTCCATTGGAGAGTCATGAGGATTTAATATTTATTGCTTCAACTTTGATCGAGGGCATAAAAACATTTTACCCTTGTACCAAAGGATATCTCTCTTCCTCCCAATGTTTCATAGAGTTCATTCATTCCTTTATACATTGTATTTTATATCTAGTACTATTGTCCTTTTTACATTCATGGAAGTCTTCTTCCAACCACACAATAATGGAATATTTAATGGAATATAAACTCAAGGAAACATTCTATTCTATAAAGGGCATCTAATACCACATTGTCCTTCCATTTTTTGTGGATTATTTCAAAATCAAGCCCTTACTTTTTTTATAACCATTTTTGTTGCTCTTATGATGTAAATATTTTCTCCAAAAAGTACTTTAGGCTCTCATGAATCTATTCTTGACTTCAAGAATGGCTCACGATGGAAATATTTTCACCATTTTTATTTGTATATAAAAGATTCTGCCATTTCTTTTCATATAACAGATTCACCCAAATTAATTCAACCCTTCCTTTATACATTGTATTTTATATCTAGTACTATTGTCCTTTTTACATTCATGGAAGTCTTCTTCCAACCACACAATAATGGAGTATTTAATGGAATATAAACTCGAGGCTTATTCTATTCTATAAATGACATCTGCTACCACAATGTCCTGTTGTTTTTGTAGATTATTTCAAAATCAAGCCCTTACTTTTTTTATAACCATTTTTGTTGCTCTTATGATGTAAATATTTTCTCCAAAAAGTACTTTAGGCTATCATGGTCTGTCTTGACTTCAAAATGACTCCCGATGAAATATTTTCACCATTTTTTATTTGTATGTAAAATTTCTGCCATTTCTTTTTCATATGTAGATTTCACCAAGTAATTTCCCTTGAACTGTTTACCTTCAAAGGCCAATGGTCTCAATTCTTGCATTAATATTGTTGGTTTTAAACCTTTTACATTATTTCAATGCACACATAGATTCTTTATAAAATATAAATAAAACTATAACATACATATAGTACTCATAAATTTACCCTGGAAACCCTTAATTGGGAAAACAAACAAATGTTTAGATCCACACCTCTGACTCTCATTGTATTAAATTCACCATTTACAATACAATATATATGATTATGCGGAATCCAAAACCTTAATCCACTAACTTGGATTAGATTACAAACTTAATTATTTAACTGGAATTAGAAAACCATGGGCCATTGTTAAGAACCAAACATCAATATAGCATAGAAAAACCTCAGGAAAAGTACTCAACGCCTTGAAAA
>SNQJ01S0051170.1:7172-26387 GCA_010110895.2 Picea sitchensis
CCGGTAAATCTCTCTTGCACAAATCTCCCCTCTAAAATTGGCAAAAGAATGAAAGAATGAATGGGGTTTTCATTTATAAACACAAAAACTGAAATTCCCGCTCATTTTTTCATTGTACATTTTTCAATGCATTGATGATAAAAGTGCATGCTATTTTTTTTTGTATCTTACTTTTTCAGTGTGCCATACAATGAGTAGTGCACCAGTGCAGTGTGAACGTATAACACACCGACTCATTTTTTTGTAATAAATTTCAAGGCACTAATAGTAAGCACACTATTTTTCTAGTTGGATTCAATCAGTGTGCTATACAATTCTTACCGCACTGGTGTGTTGTGTAAGTACTGACGCACCGATAAACAATTTAATTTGAAAAATGAAAATGAAAACATCCGCATTTAAATTTTGTGGAGGTTTTTCTTTGTGGAGGAAATAACAAAGGTTAGTCTTTGATGCTTCTCTCAATTTAAAATATCAGTGCATTTGTTTTATACAAATGCACTGAGATTTATTTATATGATTAAGCGCATAATTAATTTATAAAAGTTATTTGAAATTATGTTTGAAGTTAGATTGTTTTATGCTTCCCAAGTTGATGATTTTGGACCAAATGTAGGAAAAAAGGAATTATAATATCAAATGGCCAATTCTTTAGATTCCAACTCATTCCATATCGTTGCAAGTCCTTCAAGTTCTCTCCCATTGATTGCAGTACACCTAGATTTTATTTATAATTCATTTATCTCATTGAATTTACGTTATGTATGCAGGTGTAGTTGAATAATTTTTCATTGAATTTTTTAGGATCAAGATTCAGGATCAAGTTCAGATGCGCAAGATATTCTAGTAGTCCCAAAATTCCACAAGCTCTTATCAGAAGAAAGATACCACAAACATATGTTTGATGAAAATGGATAACTTCTTTACCCTACCAATTTTAACGTGCCATCTTCTAGCAACCAACCTGGGTCAACGATATCACACCATGAATTGGATCTCTTTTATGTAGACACCTCACAGGGCATAAGAAAAAGATGATTAAGCAATTGCATTTTTGGATTATCAATGAAACTAATGTAAAAGTATTTCTTAATTCGACATTTGTTTTAGAAAATATTTTTTTGCATATTTATTATTGGGAATTTTTTTCCCATGCTTCCAATAAATGTTTGGAATAATGTTTGACCATATTAAATTCATTGTGTTACTAATATTACCGATGTAATGTTCAATATTTTTACAATCAGGATTTTGATGACGAGTGACCTATATACCATCTACCGTTGCACCCCACTATGATGTTAAGTCACGAGATTGCTATCAAACAAACACATCTTGGAGAAGAAGCATATCGAGGATGGTTGAATAAACCACCTATTCAATTCCCACTACGTCCCGAGTCACCAATTCAAAACCTCTGCAGTAACAATATTTATTCACATGTTGGGGACAAAGGAAATGATATAAGGTTGGTATGGATGATTTCTTATGGTATACTCAAGCCATGAAGGGAATGTTGTTACATGCGCTCAACAAAATGAACTAGGGGATGATGTTGATGTTGTAGATACCTTCTTCAAAGCCTGGAATTTGTTTCCACCACCCCTCTCTTTAGTCAACATGGGTCAAGGTCTACCCAACTAGGGACAACAATGTTACTATACAACTTGAAAGCAATGTAAGGTATGAAAAACACGCGTTTCTCGACACTTTTGAGATAACTAACCATTAAGTCCCCTAATTTTTTAAGGAATCTTGTCACACAATGAAGGATGAAAATGGTTGATTTTATTCATGCTTAATGACAATGTAGATTTCTATTTCTCATTAATTTCATGTTACTCAAAGTTAAATTACTTCCAAGAGATAGTTTCTTGCTCGATATCTATGCAAAGGCAAAGAAAATGCTAAAAATGTTGGGTGTTGAGTACATATCATATCACACATATCCGAATGATTGTATTCTATACAGAAACAAATATGAAGACAAAGAAATATGTCTATAATATGGGCATGATAGGTACCATAAATTAAAAAAATAAGGGTAACACACATGGTCCTCCTCATAAGATATCGAGGCACATGTCTATAATTCCAAGGATTCAAAGGCTGTTTTGTTGAAAAAAATTAGCCATGTTGCAGGGATGCATTCCTCACATATAAGTGAACAATGAGTTATGCAAATGCCAATAGATTCAATAGCCATGAAACACATAGAATATTCATGGCTCGATAAATTCAAGGATAAAGTACGGAGCCTACGATTAAGCAAATCCATGGATGGAGTTAACCTGTATTCCCTCCCAAACACCAA
The DNA here is from genome assembly GCA_010110895.2 of Picea sitchensis. Taxonomy (NCBI): domain Eukaryota; kingdom Viridiplantae; phylum Streptophyta; class Pinopsida; order Pinales; family Pinaceae; genus Picea; species Picea sitchensis. The sequence goes on from SNQJ01S0051170.1 coordinate 9,487, forward strand.
CTATTCTATTTCGCTAGTGGTAGTGATCAATAAAAATATCCTCCATGGTTTTCCATGAAGAATGAACATCTTATGTTGGCTCTTATATTCCCAGGTAGAATATAAGTGAAGAGAATGGATGTCTACCTCCAACCACTGATCGATGAATTAGGTAATTATGAGAAGGGATACATGTATATGATGTATCAAGACCTATCCCAATGAAGAGGTCTTTTACATTGTATGGCATATGTGCATATACCATGCATGATTATCCAGGACTGAGAATTTTCTCTGGTAATCATGTTGATTGATTTGTTTTGTATATGTAAAGTTATTTGGTATACTTAATTTGGTGCAACTATATTTTTGACACTAACATGCTCTGTATATAGTAACATCACAGGACTTGTAACAAAAGGGTATCATGGATGTAAATATCATGGACCTTATATAAAGGCTATATGGTAACCACCTATGAAAGACAACGTACAACTACTAGAGGGTATTCATCCTAGAAGACCACCCTTATAGAAGAGGTGCATTTGCTTTTAATGGTAAACCAAAGAGAAATCAGAGACCTGAAATAATGAAATTGACAGATTGGATTCAGGCATATGGCATAGATAATGATAAGGAAATGGTAGTTTTTTTTTATTCAAATGGGGAACCTATGTTCGTTGATATTGAATTTTTTGACACTTACGTTGAGAAAATTCCCATTGGGATGAAAATAAAATCTGTATTTTATGAGATTCCATATTGGGAGCATCTTAAGATTGGCCACTTACTATATCCCATGCATATATTAAAAAATGTTTCATTGATCCATGTGGATATCGGTGGCCACCCACCTTTTCCAAATGGCTCAAAACGACTTTCTGGCAATTTTGGCAATTTACTATTTTTAGCAGGTTTTAACTTCCGGGGCCATTTTGAGGGCCTAAATGAAGGTTTTTCGAGATTGAGGTTCTTAATGATAGTCAAAGGCATGATTTCACCCCCAAAATGAATCTCCTCGATGATACCTTTCAAACAAGCTATCACACGCCTAAAACGGAGATCGTATGCAAAAGTTACGACCCCGGGAAGTTAATGTACTAATAACACCCAAACGGGGCCCACATGACTTTTAAGCTTCTCTCTCTCTCTCTAGGGTTAGGTTTTTGGATGTCTAGGAATTTTGGCATTCTGTCTCTGACCCCAGCCAAAGAGCCCAAGAGCCTCATTGTGTAATCATCTTCTTGCGAATCTTGAGTAGCTGTCACATCTCTTCTGAGAGAAAAGCTACCACCATTACAGATGCTTTCATGTACTGGGTCTCTGTACATTCTCGATTAATAGAAGTGGTATATTCATAGCCTCTACATGTTTATAGTTGTATCTAATTACATTTATGTTATCAATGTCAGATATCTTCAATATCTACTGTACATTTCTTTAATATATCTCCATTCTCATTTAGATGCTTGAAAATAATCTAAAAATCGGTGGTATCCAAAGCGAATTTTGTTCTTAATGTTTTCGGTGCATGTCCCCGGAGATCCGAGTATAACAGCAAGTTGGGTCTATATTTATCTCTGAGGGAAATCTCTACCTTTGCCCGAAATAACCCTCAGTATGTCGATAAAAATAAAAATACGGAGCGACGATCCTATCGATTGGCTGGAAAGACAGCTCTCAACAGCGACGGAATAAAAATGATGGAGGAATTTTTCCACATCGCTGGCCGCTTACCCGTACTAGCAGGTGCATGTAAACCACTTTTGGAGGCTGCATTTGCCTTTCAAAGAACAGTTGGTACACTCACCTGTTGAAGGACGGATAGATACAGGAAGCCCTAGAAAAATGGTTTGGCATGAGGGTTTATTTCTATTCCACCAACTTTCGACGAAAAAAGTCATGCCCTCACAAGCTCTCCTACTCATGTCAAACATTGGTGGGAGCTGCAGGAACAAAGGTTCCATAGAGTCACGGAATATGATTTGATCCACTTAGGATTTTGTGGATCGCATTGAGGGCAATGGCCTGGCAACTATGAGACTGATACATGAGGATGGACCACAACGCTGCTTGACAGAAGGGGAATGTCGGTTCAAAGTTCTGTACTTCCACTTTGCCGCAGAACAGGTAAAGGCGAATGACATTTAGTTACGAAATACATTAGGGGCTCTACGGTCAATCAAACTGAAATGGATTTTTTTGAACATCTCATCACTTCGATCTTTCGCCTATCGATATGTTGTTAAAATCGGTAGAAATTTAAGCCGCGGAACAAGCGGAGTTGAATTACACTTAAATCAGCAACCAAAGTATGACAAAGACATCCATAACGGCAGTCTCGAAAACCGGTCCGCAGGAAAGAAGAGGGTCAGCAGGAGACAAAGAAGGACGGGGAAAATGGTGTGATTTCGCAAAAGCCCCTAAAACAACACCAATGAATGCCTTTCAAAACAATCATTGGTTACCGAGATCAAAGACAAGGGAGCGAACCCTAATTGAGGAATCTGATTATAAATCTGGTAAAAACCGGATCGGTGGCGCATAGAGCCCGCGCGCTGTGTCGCGACGCAACAATTCAACCAGAACAAACAACAGATCCTAAAGAGGGGGTACCTTTTTCATTCCGGATGTGGGTGGGGACCCCGGCGCATTTATTGTTGATAGTGGAAACCCGGAAGAACCTCATCTCCGGTGAAGTGCGATCAAGCGGTTAAGGATTGTTGGCAGCACCCACGCAACCCATATCTGACGCCGGGTGGCTTCACCAGGATGAGATCTTAATTATTAGAAGCCCGATTATTCGATTAAATAAAATACGACATAAAACTCTTCAAGGATGAGTATTATGTGATGTTGCATTCTTGGATGTACGTGATGTTCTCTTAGGCCAGCCATATATGTGAGCGTCATGCTATCTATGAGCCTCGACCGCGTAGTGTCATTATCGCTCTTGGGGTCATCTCTATAGGATACCGGGGAGGAGATGGTTTAACTTCATACCCTAAGCGGTGTTTCAAGTTAGTATCTCATACTGCCAAATTCATCTTCTCCACAATCATTTCAAAAGAGGAACAAAGTCGCAACCACCCGCAATCAATGGCTTTACCTTCTATCCAGAGCGGTCGACAAGGTTACCAACAAGCTTGCGAATATTCATACGCACGGAGTCATCTAAATATCAATTTGGTTAAAAGATTCCAAACCTTCGATAAAGGTTAAGTGATAGCCTTCAACAAGCTAAACAATACTTCTCGACAGAACAAACAGCTCACCAAGATCACCGGATTCAACAAATGCTTTCCCTCTCCCAGGAACTCAATGCAATGAAGACCATTGCTTCCTAAGGAGGGAGGATTGATCAGTGGATATCGTTGGCCACCCATAGCACTTTTCAAATGGCTCAAGTGACACGGCAATTTTGGCAGTTACACTATTTTAGTGGGTTTTAACCGAGACCATTTTGAGGCCTAAATGAAGGGTTTTTGAGGATCGAGCTTCTCATTGATATCCAAGGCATGAGTTGAGCCCCAAAATGAATCTCCTTGACGATACCTTTCCAACAAGCTATCACCTGCCTAAACGGAGTCGTATGCAAAAGTTACGACCCGGGGAAGTTAATGTACTAACTTTCTTAAGCAGGGCCCACATGACTTTTGGTAGCTTCATCTCCTAGGGTTAGGTTTTGGATGTCTAGGAATTTTAGCATTCTACGTACTTACCCAAACGGGGCCCACATGACTTTTGGCGCTTCATCTCCTAGGGTTAGGTTTTTGGATGTCTAGGAATTTTGGCATTCCTGTCTATTGTAAAAAGGCCTTCCGAGCCTCATTGTAATCATCTTCTTGTAATGCGAGTAGCTGTCACATCTCTTCTCAGAGATAAGCTGCCACCATTCTAGCGAGTCTTTCACTCTGTATTTTTACAGTCGAAGTACATTTCTCTGATTAATAGAAATCAGGTATTACTGTATATCTGTGTTTATGGTTGCATCTCTGATACATTTCTGTTATATTATTGAATATCTGCAATATCTCTGTACATTTCTTTATTATATCTCCACTCTCATTTCGTGTCGAACATAATCCGGATCATTCATCTTATTTATGGGGGCACATATCATTGAACAAAAGCGACACATTGGATGTTAGGAGATATATTATTGAAAATACTAAAAATAGATATTGACTAAGAAAACAAACTAGAGGAGAGGCTGATACCTCTTGGTCTTTTAAATAAGGTGATGTCCCATGGATTTTGAAGAAATGTGATCTTTCTATGGTCAAGGATGTTATATTGGGTATGAAGGCACCTTATTTATATGGGTTGACTCTATGACGTTGCTTCACTATAGAAGGGAGTTTGTCGGGGTTGAAATCACATGACCATCTGTACCTTCTAAGAGTATGTATGTTGAATACATGATTCTTCTTCTATATTGTCGATAAAAATATGCTATGCACTCACATTTTTATGGAAATTAATTAATGATGTGTGTGTGTCTATTTTTTAGTGTTATTATCCTTTGCTCGTGTGTAGTTGTGTGAACCATGAATTCCCCTAGGACCCGTGACATGCCATATCGAAATTATTTACATTTGTACATTGGATCACATCAAAGGAGATTCATATGGCTAGCATTCAATAGTGGCGTTAAGAGATAGTTGAGATTGCTTGTATGTTTGAGAAGGAACTATCCACAAGTTTTATGGACTTGCAAGTCCATATTATAATTCACCTACCTAATGAGGTTGAATTAGCTGGGTTGCTCTCATGTCATTGGATGTTCTTCTTAGAGAAATACATGAAAAAATTGAAGGGGTTTGTTCGACAAAGGGAAAAACTAGAGGGCTCTATGGCAAAGGGATACATAGTATATGAGTCATTCTATTATGCCAGTGAGTACATCAAGAAAATTGACGACACACCAGGGGCATTGGTTTGGGACGACCAACAAGATGAGGAAACAAGGGAAGGGGATCTACTCCAAATGAATAGAAAAAGACATTTGATAAAGAGTAAGTTACTTATATTTTGTCAATTTAGTATAGAGAAACTATTTACACTGAATCTAATAATATATATTTGATCTCATGCTATTCGCTTTGAATTCTTGTATACATCAATGGATTTAGAAATTAATTCCATAAATAAATTCATTCTTTAAGTTGATAATATATATTTTATCTCATGTTATTCATTTTGAATTCTTTTATACATCAACAAATTTAGAAATTGATGCCATCAATACATTCATTATTTACAACGAGGAGGAAATGCGACCATGGGTAACACTATATGAAGAGAAAAGAAGGAAATGAGACAGTGATAGGAAAAAATTCATACAGTTGAATGGTAGAATCATGCCTTATCCTAATCATTTAAAAGAAAATATGCCAAAAATCTTCCCCAACAGTTGGTTGCCTAACTAGATACAAGAGAAATTTGCGGTATCCGTTCGTAACCCACATGGAGAAGATATCGATGCACTAAACATACATATAGGGTGTAACAACTCTGTAATAACCTCTCTAAATGCCATGTTCAATTTATAATATTTCACATTTGAATTGTAACATGTATTATGGTTTCATTAATGCTTGGGTTATTAGACATATGACACCACCCTTTGTTCACATTTTTACAGGTGCATTTGTTCCCATATACATGGGCATATGGACATCATTTTCACACTGAGTATGCTGATGATGGACACATCACACAAGGTTGTGGATTGGAGGTTGAGTTTGACCAATATAGTCATGCTAGCCACAATGATCAAAGCCTAATACAGGGAAAGTTTGGTTACATTGGAAAGATACAAGAGATCATGCAAGTGGACTTCTCGTATTTTCAATGTGTTATTTTTTGTTGCAAGTGGTGGAATACCTTTGATTGAAGAAATGTAAAGACATATCATGATAGTGGGATAATATGCATTAACTCTAGAAAAATGTGGGTTGAAACTAAGGAGCCTTATATTTTCCCAAAACATTGCAACCAAGTGTTTTTTTACCCATATGTGTTGGATGGGGATTGGTGGTTCATACTGAGACATGATCCAAGATCAAACATTTTTTTGAGAACAACAATGTTATAATGCCAAGTGAGGAAGATAATTAGGGTGATGGCAATGAATACTGATATGCAAATGCTTTGTTTCGACATTTATATTATTATGTTATTTTTTTTAATTTATATTATTCAAATATTACAAGACAGATTTATAATATAATTATTTACTAAAATCACAAATATTATATTTTATTAATATTTAATTTTTCCAAATATTTTATTAATTTATATTATCCCACTATTGCAATATATGAAAATTATTTAATTAAATTTAAAATATTAAATATAAAGAATAATAATTTTTTTTGATCTATACATTTTCAATGAAATGGTTTCACAATTCTTTACTCTATTACTAACTTTATGAATCTTCTATTAAAAAGGTATTTAAAAGTATGCAAGTGTTAGTTGAATCTTCTATTAAAAAAGTATGTTTAGTAATGTATTCCATTGATTGTGTATTAAGATGAATGCAAATATTGGATTTGTTTAATGAAACAAAAAATCAATTTAAACAATTACTCCTATGAAATGTTAATTTTTCATCTATTTTAATGATAATGTTATAATAATTGTTCATTAAATTTATTATAGTTATATTTAATCATTTTTTATTTAAAAAAATACAATCAATTAAATGCATTTAATCAAATTTAAATTATTAAATATGAAAACAAATTCATTAATAATAATGAATTTCAATATTTGTTTTCAATCTGTGGCTTCTATGGTAATAATTTATAGCTAAGCTTTCTAGGGTTGGATTATAACCAGGGAAAACTATAGAGGCTAAACTTCATGATTTGTCTTATTTTATTTTAATAATAATTTGCTAATTTCTATTTTTTAAAAATTATTCACCCAAATTCTAATATGGGATAAAATTATTTTACTCTATAAGTTATCAATATTTTCTAAAAAATATACAAATGATTAGAAATTATCATTATTATTATGAGTGAATAATTATAAAATAATGTTATTATTACAATATATGAAAATTACATAATATTCAAATCACAATCATTTCAGTTATCATAATTAAGTATTTTTTTTTTCTAAACGTGTTTAATCAACATATTCTATCTTGTTGTACAACAAACAATTCACCTTGAAGACGAGTTAAACATTTTGTGGCATTAATGGTTATAACTTTTTGCAATCACAATCCAAATTAAACAATTTCATAAAAGTAAAGTTAAACATTATATGACAGCTGTAAATTTAAATGAGTGATACATCTCAATTTTAATTTAAAAATAGAGAAATCATTAATAATGTTAATCATTAGCATACTAATAATAAATTTTATAAATCAAACAACAACCACAACATTATATGAAAAAAATAATATACATGAGCAATATACATATCAATATACATGTCAAACATACATCTCAACAATTTCTGCAATAAACATGTCATATGTACATCTCAAGTCAAATAGAAAACAACATGTATACATTTCAATCAATACCACTACTAGATAGGTCCACCACTAGAGACATATACATTAGTGTCTTTGCTACCAAGGGTAGCGGGTATATCAGTACCTATGTCAGACATAAATAACAATAATACATCACTATCAAATGTGTCTCCATCAAGATCAACTTGTGCAACAATACCCGATGTTAACATAGTGTCCAAAGCATCAAAATATTTTGACACATGTGGAGGAGGAGGAGGATTGGTGGATGATGACAGATGTGGAGGAAAAGGAAAAGGATCAGTGGATGGTGACATAAGTGGAGGAGGAGGAGGATTAGTGTATGGTGATGCATCTAGAGGAGAAGCTAGAGGAACGATGGATGGTGCAGACACATGTGGAGGGGGAGGAAGACAAGGAGGATGAAAAAATGTGGATGGTGTAGACACATGTGGAGGGGAAGGCACAAGAGGATCGATGGATGGTGTAGACACATGTGGAGGGAGAGGAGGATGAGGATAAAACATGGATGGTGCATAAACATGTGGAGGGGAATCCCGAGGATCGACAGATGGTGTAGACACATGTGGAGAAGAAGCATGATCAAGAGGAGGAGGACCATGTGGTGGAGCAGAGGATGTGGATTTATCTGGTGACGAGGCATATGGAGTAGAATCACGAGCAACATCAACATGATCCCTCAACCTTTTGACGAGGTTGACGATATCGACAACATGACACATTAGTGTTTTCATGTCACGGGGTAGAGTTGTCCATATCGTAGACAGTTATGGTACCTGTAATATGTCTTGAGCCAGTGCAGGTACCACTCCATGACTAACCATAACACCACATAGGCAATCCACCACCTCTATTTGGACTCTGCAATCCCCCCTGTGTGGCATGTAGAGTCTATGTACTGTAGGATGCTCCTCTGCCTCCTCCATCTCCTCATCCTATTGGGGAGGCTCATACCTGACATATGTTCCAATATTTGTAAAACAATAGATAATAATAATAAGATTATTGAAACAAAATATTATAATAAATTACATTTGCATCGAATAAGACATAAAAATACACAACTAGATTTATCAAAACATAATGATAATATTACCTCTCTCATATGGTGGTTTGAATAATGTGAATAGGATGTTTGGAAGTCCTCTCCAATCCATTCCATCCCTGCATATGAGTATTGTACAACATTGAGGAAAGGATTGTCCTCTCCAAAAAAAAACTTACATACCTCCCTATCAACCAGAGTACATGGCCAATCTGATGTGCTCCTCTTGGTAAAATATTGTCCCCACATGCACATACACACATAAAACATAGGATTAGGAGGAAGGTTGGGTACTCCTGGTTGAGTGGCATGAACCGTCTCAAAAAATAATGTAAATAAATCTAACGCGAATGTGAAGAATGTATCCCCAGATAAAAAAACATGATAATGATACAACACAAAACAAATTTGTCTCAAAAAAATATCTGTCCATCTAATCAATTGGGGGCTCTGTACTAAAATATATACACAAAACATCAAAGGGAAACTAATGCACTACCCATCAGAGGTAAAGTGTGACAATGCCATGATGATAAAGCATAGGTACTTAACCTCCTCTCTATGAAATGACATCATCTGCATCTGACTACTAGAAACCTAAAATCTCAAAGAGAAGAGAAAATCTAGATAGACATATCTCTTCATATATGCTAGTTAGGTATCTCTTGCAATTGTAGGTGGTAGATAAGGAACTGGGGCCAAACCTCCCTCCTCCTAGACAAACCAATGATGGAATACAAATCCTCCTCCGTGGTCTAATAACAATGATTAGGATAGAATCTGAATGCCAGTCGATCATGATCCCAATGACAAATCAACTACTATGACAATGGAGAGTCCCCCCTAAGGGATGCACCCTCCTCATAAAACTCGAGGAGGCCAACATCCATCAAAAGGGCATGTGTCTGTGTTGTAATAGGGGAATGTGAAATTCTATCTTCTTCTCTTAGACCTCCCACTCATGTACAAATTTGTATGTTTCAACCCGCTCCTCCTCCTCCTCCTCTTGTCGTAGTTGTCTCAGATTCACATACAAATAATTTTAGGAATATATAAAATTGAAATTATAAAATACAAACATATATAAATAACTTGTATTTTAAAAAAAATAAAATTAATTTGTGTTTTCAAAAAAATGTAGAAAAGTGAACGGTGTACCTAAAACAGTGACTATGCATTGCAGTCGGTGTTATAATCAGAAAAATAACACTACTAGGCGGTGTTGTTTCTATCACGCACCAATGCTCCACATTTATTGTCACACCAACATGGATTTTAGCAGTGAGTCCCATAAGATGCACCATGTTGCTAAATTGTGAAATATTCATCACAGTGCCATGCTCTTTACAACACTGATACGTTTCGTAGACGTACAATCACCACTAGGTTAATTTGTTTTATTGTAAATTAACCGCTGTGATGTGTTGATACTAACACATCGGGGCTACCATGTTATTGGATAGCCACCAATTTTTTTAGGAGTGAATTGTGTTGTATAGAGTACATGCAATAAGGTGTCCAAATTGATGACTCGGTATGCCAGGTCGTTAAATATTTTCCTCGTGTGATTGCGCTAACAACATTGGTGCATTTTATTAACATGGATGCACTTCTACGCTAAATTTTATGTATTGCAAAATTAGCAGTGTGCTTGGTTCTCCTGAACACACCAGTGCTCCCATATTCTTAGAGCATCAACATTTTATTTTGCGATGTGGTGCCGAGTTCAATATTTTTCTAGTGCGGTTGATTAAACCACATTGGTGCATTTTGTTGACATGGATGCACCACTATGCTAAATTTTATGGGATCTAAGCTCAACAATGTGTTTTGTAAAATTGAAAGAATTGGTGTGCCATTTTTCCCAATGCATTTATGGTGGGGCATTGCTAAAGACACACTGCTATGTTTATTTTATAATTTATCATGGTGCTTTTCTTCGAACAACACAAGTGTGTATGGTTAGAGTTTACACACTGATGCGTACCATTAGAGTTTATGCATCAATGGACCACATATATTGTCGCATCGACATGTATTTTATTGGTGCACTCCATAAGAGGCACCATGCTATTATATTCGGAAATATTTCGCCTTGTGTCGTGCTCTTTACAACATCGGTGCATGTGTGGGACCTAGGGGTACCACTAGGTTAAATTATTTTATTGCAAATTAGTAGTGTGATGCATTAATATGAACACACCAGTGCTACCGTGTCATTGGAGCAACCCGATTTTGTATAGTAGGGAATTATTTTATACAAAGCACCAAAAATGAGACATCTAACAAGACACCCCACTATGCAAAGTGGTTCATTATTTTTCCCAGTGCGGTTCATTTAACAACATTGGTGCATTTGGTTAAAATGGATGCACCGCTACACTAAATTTTATGAAATGTAAGCTTGGTGGGGTTCTTTTTTAAATGAAACACACCAATGTTGTAGTGTTCCTAGAGCACCGACATGTTGGTTAGTGGTGCATTGTTGTTTGTAACACACCGATAGTGGGGTGTTACAAAATATGCACCACTATGTTTATTTTTAAAATTAATCGCTGTGATTTTATTTGAATGACACTGGTGCGCATTTTCAGAGTATACACACCGGTGATGGTGCTTACTGTGCATTAACAAACACGATGCACTTCTTCAGGGTGATCCAAATCATTCAGGTGAACTATATGTAACTGAAAAAAATAAAATGAAAAACAACCGAATTTCAAGCTAATTTCAAATTTGAATCAGATGAAAATGCAAATAGGAAGGTCATAAACAATTTACCTAGACTCTTTTCTCAAGGAGGCATGGTTCCACTGTTGAGAGGAAATGAAATTTCGTGGTAATTTCCAAAATTTTGAAATGTGTTGAATCTACCAGTGGATCTATCAAACTCATTGTAGAGCACTGCAAACAAGGAATCCTTGGAAGGAGAGTGGGAACCGGTGCTTGCTTGAGGGTTTGGAAGCACCTAATGAAGTTTAATGATAAAAATAAATTTGGTATTTTTTTTTATTTACCCTACCACAGTGCGCCTGACGACAGGGAGACACATCGAGTCATAATGTTCAATGACACTAGGGCACTTTATCCTATGCTTATTTTTTTATTATAACATATGATGATACTTCTGACCACTCCATGAATAAACATAAAACAACATAGGCGATCCATCACCTTTATCTAGACTCTTCGATCATACTCGCATGGCATGCAAGGTCTATATAATGCAGGCTTCTCCTCTAAATCCTCCATCTCCTCATCCTGTTGGGGAGGCTCATCCCCAACATATGTTCCAATATATACAAAACAATAGATGATAATAATAAGATTATTGAAACAAAATGTTATAATAAATTACTTGTGCCTCAAATAAGACATGAAAATATGCAACTAGATTTATCAAAAAATAATGATAATATTACCTCTCTCATTTGGTGGTTCAAATACATTAAATAGGATGTTTGAACATCATCTTGAATCCATCCCCATGTACAATTACTGTACAACATCAAGGAAAGGATTTCCATCTCTAGTCAAAAACTCAATACCTACCTATCGACCATAGTACATGTAACACCCCAGGTTTTGAACCCCCATTTTAAATAATGTATTGTTACAATACTGAGAGGCCAGGGTGCCCAAACAATTATTTAAAGGCCAGTGTGCCCAAGACATGTAATGTTTTCTATCATTATTAATAATAAATACATGGTTGACTGCTAGACGAACAAGGAATAGAATTATAGGGGGCTATGACTCCACAAGAGAGGGGGCTTGAGGGGCTAAGTGTTTATTCCTATGTTAGTTACCCTTTTTTCCTAAGGGAGGGGATCGATTATGTGAGATTCTTGGGGAAGGCCAAGAGGTTCTTGATTCCCCATGAATTTACTTAAACCCGCCTCTGGTCTGATGGGGGGGTTCGACTGATGGATTGTTCGTTGATTTTCCTATACGTTCATTCATTTCCCTCAAACACTTTCATGCACTCACTCACCCATTCATTGATCCATCCTCATCCGCGTCTTGGCTTGGGAAAGGGGAACTGAACTGCTGAAGAATTAGCCATGGTATGGTTGGATGTAGTGGTCGCTGGTGTGATCCAGTCGTGACTTGAGGCCTTAATGTCTGAGATGTGTTGGCATGTGTCTAGCGTTTCTCACAACTGCGAGTCTTGAGAGTTCCAACATTGAGATTCTGGACCAGTTGCGCTGAGCCTGAATAAGGAGAAGGACTGCATGAGGGACTGTGTGGTAGATAAGGGTGGAGGTCCATTCTATCGGGTGGTGCAAGCTCGGTAGAAGAGAGCTGGGTACTTGCATTGCTATGAGAGCTGGGAATCCTGTGAGAGCTTGGGTGCTGACTAGTTTGGGAAGCCAAGTAACACTCTAGAACCGTCCTTGTGGATTCATAGCCCTAACTCGAGGGTGATGCCATTGTTGAGATTTGGAATAGTAGTGTCTATGGTTGGGTTGAACGTCCTTGGTCTACAACCAGTTGGTGTCATCTTTCATTAATATAATTTCTCTCTATTATGGTATCATTTGCATGTATATGAATGTCTTTCCACTGTATATTTAATTACCGTTTAATTGATTCTTTAGACTATGCATGCTTGCTGACTACTACTGTGCATGTCATTAAAGTCTTTCCTTTTATGCATCCTTAAATTTTTAAAAGGTATCGGTAAGAGAAAGAAGTCCAAGGATGGGCTTGAAGGTAGCATACCCCGACCTATGGGTGGCTGGGTATGTTACAGTTTGGTATCAGAGCTTCTGGTTGAAACATTGGGCCGATATGGGTCGGGTCTGTTGATCAGAGTCTCATAGTTACAGATCGAACTCTGACCGTGGAGTTGAAAATCTCAGGAGGAATGGTGCTGCAGAATCTACACAGGTGTTATAACTTCATAGATCCTTTGTAAGGGTTTGAAGGATCATGACCGTCCCCTTCGAATTCAGGAGTGATCACCACTATAGGATTAGGAGAGATCTAGGATCGTTGGATTAGAGGACAGGTGAACAGGGTCATCCGATGTAAAGGAAGCAAGGGTTAAGGTCACAACTGTCGGATCCCATGGGAGAGAGAGATCAACGGACATGAGGCATTGCGGGGAACCAAGTTGCACGAGAGATAATTTCCTAAGGCGGTCTCGCAATCCAAACCATGGTTTCACCAAGGGGTTATTTGTCAGCATCAGGAGAATTGCAGGGTGAAAATCGGGTTACTCCAAACCATCGATGCGTGCCCCCGCAAATTGAAAGGCATGCAGTGATGTGACTTGCTAGTGCTCGATCACCGAAACTTCAAATAGCCAAAGTAGCTGGGGATCATCGATCCATAGGAGGACACTAGTCAATTGATCGTGTGCTCTGAGTGAAATCACTCCGGGAAAGAGCGAGCGAGGAGAAGTTGAGAATTGATATTTTCGAAGCCCGAAGAGTCGAAGTGAACCTCAATCGTCTGATCCAGGAGGACTCGTGGCATAAATCCACACACTTCGGGGAAAAGCGAAGGTTGAGATTTGAGTTCTATGAAGTACGAAGACCCGAAGAAATCGTAGCTATCAAATTGTGGGAAACAAACGTTAGTAGATTGCAAGCTTCAGATAAAACAATTTTGAAAAAAGTTGAGGTTTGATTTTTCCGAAGTTCGAAGGCCCGAAGGAATGGCAGACGTTGATCCTTGCAGTAGTAACTTCTGAAGTCTTGAAGTTTGGAGTTAATATGGGCCATCCAATAAGGGAGACTCATGGTGGAAGTTTGGCTGGTTTGAGAAATCAGAGTTCGGGAGAATTGGAAGTGTGCTATTATGGAAACTCCCTAAGTCCCAAAGCCCGAAGAGCTGAATTGATGGGGCACAATGATGTCACCTAGAGGTGATGTGGATCCTATAATTATTGAAGTGACGTGGCTTATATATGACACTTGGGATGACGTGGACACATGGGATGTGTGCCACGTGTCAGTAAGTTTTGAGCATATGGAGTATTGAAATGTCAGTTAGAACATGACACGTGTCACCCACCCGATTGGGCAACGTGTTCGCTTCCAATATTTCACCACGTGGTGACAAATCATGCAGTCCAGAGGCTGGGCACTCCAGCGGGGAAAGATGTGACAGGTTGCGTTGGGTCAAAAACTCCCAAAGGCCAGAGTACATATCGATTGTTGATTCCATAAGACACACATCGAAGGATCGTCGACTTTGGGTGAAAGCACTCCGGGAGAACGTGCAGGAGGAAAGTTTGAAATTTCCAAAACCCGAAGATCTATGGGAGGAAACCCATCGAAAGATCATGAACTCTGGGTAAAAGCGTTTCGGGAGGAGGCAAGCGAGGAAAGTTGAGACTTCCAAAGAGTCGAGTCCTAAAGTGGATCTCGATCGTTGATAGTGAAAGAGGATGAGGACCGTTGATCCGGTCCTGGTTGACAGTTCCGAAGTCTTGAATCTATGGACAAGAACTTTTTCAACTAAGTGTAGGGTCATGGCCATGGTCATATGCAGATTGAGAGCTGAGGGAAGGAGGGCTAAGGGCTGAATTGGTTGTCTTCGAGACAAAAAAGTGATAAGGAAGGATTTAGCCACGGTTTCTAGTCATGGTCACCTCGGAGGGTGGTTTGAAGGAAGCACCTGCGCAAGATGAAATTCTGTGTCAGCCAAGGATAACAAGACACTGTTATTTTCAGAGAATGGGGGTATGATCTCCATGAACAAAACAAAATAAAGAGACATGTAGCATGGTTTGACAATTTTGTTTATCATATGCATAATTCTAACAAAATGGTCTCTTGCACATTTTGCAGAATTAAGGGGTTTAAGCACATCAACTCAGGATGCGTATTAAGGAAATGGAAGAAGGTGAGGGAGCCTCTAGTCATGGTAAGGAGGCTGAAGTCCAGAATACCAAATTTGGTAATGCAGAGACAGAGTCCAATGGATGCAAGGGAAAAGGAGAGTATGAAACATTAATAGAAACAATAAGAATTCTGAAGATGGAAGTGAAGATCTACAAAGCAGACAATGAGATACTGATGAGAGAGAAAAGTCAGATAAATGCTTGAGTGTTTTAGAGCTTAAATAAGTTGCAGAGACAAATGAATAAGGGATCAAACTCAAGACAAGAGGAAGAAGGCAGGTGCCATGAAAGAAGGGATGATCATGGAAGAGCTAGTTATTCTAGAAGTGCTACCAGAGCTCATGGACACCACTCACCTCCTTACTTAGAAAGAAAGTTTTATGCATCAGATGATCCCGTAAGCAGTCTAGAGGTGTGTCCTGTCAGACACCAAAGAAGGAAACAAGAGGTAGATAGTTTACAAGGAGAGCTGAGGAACCTCAAGCCACCTTCCTTTGAGGGTGAAAGAGAAAGGGAAGATGATGCCGACGCATGGTTGCTTGGGCTCAAGAGATATTTTGATTTGCATAACTATTCATCAAATATAGAAGCCAGGATTTCCACCTACCATTTACACGGGAAAGATACAATGTGGTGGGACCAACTAAAGCAAGTGGAGAAATCACTTGGAAGCAGTTCAAGAAGTACTTCTAGGAGGAGTACCTCTCAGAGCATTTCTATGACAGGAAAATGCAGGAGTTCTTTGAACTCAGGTTGGGAAGAATGACTATGGCAGAGTACGATAAGAAGTTATTGGGATTGTTAAAGTATGTCAGGTTCATTGATGATGAGAAAGTGAAAATACAAATATTTCTAAGTGGATTGCCAACCTTTTATAAGGAAAAGATCAAGTATGATGAGCCCAAGACCTTGACTAAATCCATCAGGAAGGCTAAATACCTATATGAGCAAGGCCAGGGAAGAGAATCTCTACAGAAATCTTGGAAGGACAAGAAAAATGCGAAGTCCGATCATAGGAGGAAAGGATTCAAACCTTACTTCAATAGGAATGAGCCTAATAGGAATCATCAAGATCAGTATGCTAAGAGGGATTTCAAGAAAGAAGATTCCTTGGGAAAAAGGGGAAGACCACCAATCCAATGCTGGGGATGAAAGAAATATCACCTATAAAAGGATTGCCCACACAGAAAGGACAGAGTGAAGACTGTGCACAACATCCAAGAGGCTACAACAGTCGAATATATGGGAATAATATATGCATCTTTAAATGATCGACAAGCAGAGTACCAGTCCAATATGATCGAGGTGGAAGGTAAGATCATAAATCAGCCTGTTGCTATTTTGATTGATTCAGGAGAAAGTCATTGTTACATTGATCCTAAGATAGTGGATAGATTACATTTGGAGAAAAGTAAACTTGGAAAATAGCCACTGAAACCAAAAGAAGAATCCATGACATGGTTAGAAATTGTTCCATAAGTCTTAATGGCATGAAT
>SNQJ01S0051170.1:36421-53498 GCA_010110895.2 Picea sitchensis
CTATCGGGAAATCTGTGCGCTAGGGTACCACGGGTTGACAACTCTATTTTTCATGGCCGACTCCTCCATGCTTTTCATTCATGGGATGAGCTCATTTTTCAGCGACCAACACCTACTTTCATAACTGCTTCATCAGGATTTGAATGAGGCCGAGTCGACTTGGCACCTGGAAAATGCATCGACCTCTTATAGCGGCCAACATTGGCGTTTCGGCCCTTAGCGCAACTCATGTTAACTATGCTCCTCTTCCTGCATACGACCTCGAGCCATGGCCCAACGCTTATCCCTTATGAAATTTTGGGATTTCTCATTTTGGGAGTTTCCACTCCCCTTGATTTCAAATGTTCCGATGCTTGAAATCATGAAACATCCCATCTGGATCAACGTTCAGATTTTCCTTGAATCTGACGACCGTGATCATTTCCTTGAACAATCTCAGCCACCCACTACTCGATAGGATTTCCCCCCTTTCTTTATGGATTTGCTTCCATATGTCCATAGGCTGTGATCATGGGCCCAACTCCTAGGTGTGTTGGGATTTCACGTTTCGCGAACTCTTGTTGTGCTCCATGCTCAAACCTATGAATCATGAAATCATGATCTCATGGATCAGGTGCCACGCATCCCCTTTGATCATATGTACCAGATGAATATCGACATTTTGGGATTTCAACACATCGGGACCTCGACTATTGACATTTAGGGACCTCGAATATTGATATCTCTCACTTGAGATTTTCCGAAATGACCTTCTCCATGCTAATCTTGCGCCACGTGTCCTTCTAAAATAGACGACCCAAATCATTTCGCGATTTCGCATTTCGCGAGTCCTCATGACTCTTCCCTTTGACTGCTCCATCCTGCTAGTCAGTGAAATGATAATATGTTGCCACCTGCCCTTCCCAGCACCAATGACTAGGATTTACCTCATGATTTCATACCTCTATTTGACGTTAAACCTCATGCAACTTTATGATCCTGATCTCCTGATGGTCGTTGATCTGATCACTCTGATGGATATCCACTGTTGAAAGTTGATTTTGGTCGCTCGCTTGATTTGAGTCCATATCAGACTGCTCTAAGTGTTGCACTTTGACGCTTCTTGTGCAAGCCACAAACTTGGGCAACCTACTGCCCTTGAAAACTATATGTGATAACACCTAGTATGCCAGGTTCTTAAATATTTTCCTGGTGCAGTTTCATTAACAACACCGTTGCATTTTCTTATCATGGATGCACCACTAAGTGAAATTTTATGTATTGAAAACTTAGCAGTGTGCTTGGTGCACCTGAACACAAATGATCTTGTATTTTCAAAGCACTGACATATTTTTAAGTGGTGTGGTGCCAAGTCGTTCAATATTTTCTGGGTGCGGTTCATTAAACTGCGCCGGTGCATTTTGTTGACATGGATGCACTGCTACACTAAATTTTATGGGCTCTAAGCTCAACGATGCATTTTGTAAAATCAAAAGGACCGGTGCACCACTATTCCCAATGCACTCGTGGAGGGGCATCACTAAAGATACATCATTATGCTTATTTTTCATAATTTATCATGGTGCTTTTCTTCAAACAACACTAGTGTGTACATTTAACATTTATGCACAGGTGGACCATGTATATTGTTGAATCAACATGTATTTTAGTGATGTGTCTCGTAAGATGCAACACACTTTTATATTGGGAAATATTCAACCTAGTTCCGTGCTCTTTACAACACCTGTGCGTGTGTGGGACCTAGGGGCACAACTAGGTTAAATTGTTTTTATTGCAAATTAAGCAGTGTGATGCATTAATATGAACACACCGATGATACCATGTCATTGGAGCACCATGATTTTGTTTAGTAGTGTGTTGTTTTGTATATATCACTAGAAATGGGGTGTCTGACGAGATGCCCTGCTATGCAAGGTGATTCAATATTTTTCCTAGTGTGGTTCATTTAAGAACATCGGTGCATTTGGTTAAAATGGATGCACCACTATGATAAATTTTATGAAATGTAAGCTTGGCGGGGCGCTTTTTTAAATGAAATGCATCGATGCTGTAGTTTTCCTAGAGCACCGGCATGTTGGTTAGCGGTGCATTGTCTTTTGTAACACATCGGCAACGAGGCATTACAAAAGATGCACCACTATGTTTATTTTTAAAATTAATCGATGTGCTTTTATTTGAATGACACCAATGCATATTTTCAGAGTATACACACCTGTGGTGGTGATTCCTATGCATTAATGCACACAATGTACTACTTCAGGGTGATCCAAAGAATTCAGGTGCACCATACGAAATTCATTTTTTTTTTTCAAAAACAACTGAATTTCAAGCCAATTTAAAATTTGAATCGGATGTAAATGCAAACAGGAAGGTCATAAACAATTTACATGGACTCTTATGTCCCATGGAGGCATGGTTACACTCTTGAGAGGAAATAAAATTTCGTGGTAATTTCCAAAATTTTGAAATGTGTGGAAACTACTAGTGGAGCTATCGAACTTGTTGTAGAGCACCGTAAACATGGCTCCCTTGGAAGGAGAGTAAGCACTAGTGCTTTCTTGAGATTTTGGAAGCACATGATGAAGTGTAATAATAAAAATTGGTTTGGTATTTTTTTTATTTACCCTACCATGGTGCACCTAATGACATGGAGACACATTGGGTTGTAATTTTCAATGACACTAGGGCACTTTATTCGGTCCTTTATTTTTTATTATAATGTATGACGATGATTCTGACAAGTTAAGCATTGGGGTTTTATTGTTTATATGCACACTAGTGAGTTTGTACCTTATAGGGGAATTGCTAAAAATGCCTCTACAAAAACCTTCGACCACCTACCTCTACTAACAACCTCTGCTATAAACAGAGAAGGGATAAGTTTTTTAGGGAGGTTCCATAAAAACCTTCGCTATATGGTGTTCTCCTTATAGTGACATGTACTATGAATGGTGTAATTTGGTAAGGCTGATCCTTTTAGGCTAGGTGATAAATTTTATGGTGATAACTGATGACCCCTAATGCGTGTAGTTAGGAATAAATCATATAAACAAAATACATTATAGGTTGCTTTCATGGGAAAAATGGGTCAGTCGAAGAGAGAGAAAAAATCCACGGGGAAAAAAAGAGGCCCAACTGCCGAAGATGCCACATAAAATCACTTATCAACAATAGGGTAAGAAGGTAGTGAGGTATATTATATCAATGGGACGAGGTATGCATACCCATACTCGTCAAGATAACTCATGATATCAATAGTGAGACAATCAAGAAGTCTCAAATACAACATGGTGCTGAAAAAACATGGCTAAACTATATGAATATGACATAATTAGTCTCATGTAAATATATCTAAATGGGAATAGTTGAAGTACATCCAAACTATGATGGAATTTATTACACAAGAAATGATTCCCCCATGCTGAAGGAAAGGGGTAGAAACAACCTGAGAAGCCTTGCTAAATAGGAACGGGGCTCCAAAAATTTGTCATGAGCTCACTGAAGGAAAACTCAACCTGAGGGATTTGAGAATGGTGGAATGAAGGAAATCAAATATGAGTAACTTCATATGATCTTGGACCATATATAAGGTAACCATCAAGAGAGTGGATAGGTACCAGGGTACATAGGACTAACCCCTAGAATAAATGTGATGATGTTGATAGGGGAAATCCCAGAAGCACCCAAGGATGAAGGAGTATATGTAAAACCAGTATCCAAAGAAAAACATTTGAAGTCATACATTTGGAAGTAACTACTGAAGCTAGAACATGCAAGGACTACCTATATGGAAATACTCTCCTAAGGCCTGTTACATCTCACACATGTCCGAGATGATGGCATAAGCAACTGGATCACTGGACTGTCAAGTGTATGAGTCTCAAATGTGCGAGAGGGAGATGAAATTGACCATGTAAGAAACAACTAAGACATTGATGATGAAGAGGAATACAAGGGACATACTCCTCTAAGTCAAACCCCTAGAATACAAGTGCTGAAGTTGATAGGGGGAGGCCCACTGGAACCAAGAAAAAGTAGTCTCCTTGGGATTGGCATGAGGTAAAAATCATAATGTGACTGATAGGTACTAACACCAGGGATGGATGGAAGGCAATGAGAGGAATACTCAATACTTCCCTTGTTCATAGCATAAATGCATGACTAACTTGGCAGTAGCCGAGAACATTCCATATGGAATGGTGGATGATGAGCCATAATGCTAGTCAAAGACAACAATGGGTAGCTAAAGGTAAATAGCTAGGAAACATGTGATGGGTATGACTCATGGAGGGGTTGAAAAATTGCAACATGACACAATGTGAAACTAAAGAGACTCTATGGGACATAAGGGTGACTCATCTCATATGATTTGAAAAAGGGAAACATAGGAATGCTACCAAATATGAAGGGGGGTATGTGAGAAGTACAATGCTTCCCACCTATGTGTTGAAAAACACAGTGGCCAATTGGAATCCTAGAGAAGGAATACAATAAGAAAGGGGATAACTCTCCTAGGAATTCCAATGAGGTTGTTCAGGAGTGGGATAAAAAAACCAAGATTCCTCCTAAGAATGTCGATGAGGCTATCCAAGAGGAGAATTAAACAATAATATCTCTCCTAAGAATGGAATTGAGGCTGGTCAGGAGAGAAATATAAACAAGGGAGGGAATCTTCCTGAAAGTGTTGATGGGGCTTAGTAGAAGGACTCCCGAAAGTGCCAATGAGGCTGGTCAAGAGGGGATAAAAGGAAAATATTTCTTGAAAATTCGAATGAGGTTGGTCAGGAGGGAGGTAAAAAGGAAGTATTCCTCCCAAGAATGCTAATGAGGCTGGTTGGGGGGGGATAATAAGACAATATTGCCTAATAATTCCAAGATACGAGTTAGGAGGGAATAAGAAGATAACCCTTCCTCATGATGCCAATGAGGTTAGTCAAGAGGGGAGTTAACAAGATTTCCCCTCCTGATAATTCTAAGGAGGTGGGTTAGGATAGGATTTAACAAGACAACCCCTCCCGAAGATGCCAATGAGGTTGACTAGGATGGGAGATAGAAAATGGAAGGTCCCTTCTGATAATGTTGACGAAGATGGTCATAAGGGAGGAAAGGAAGGACACTTCTTGATAATTTTAATGAGACTAGTTAGGAAGGGGGAGAAAATAAGGATCCTTCCTAAGAGTGCCTATGAGGTTGGTTAGGAGGGAAACATAGAGGATGGAGTCCTCCTAATAGTTTCAAGGGGGATAATCAAGAGGGGATTGCATAATTCCCCTAGTTGAGGGTGCAGGTGGTATGCTAGAAGCATGCCCCCAGCTAGGGAAAAACATTGTAAAGGTGGTATCAATGGTAAAAATTATGAAGGTATAGGGAATTGTGATGATGAGTAAGGGGTGACCTTCTAGATCCTCGAGGATGTATGCCCATTAACCCAAACATTTCTTAACAATATAGGAGACTTTCCACATGGGTTTGAAATTTCCCCAACTTAATATATCATGGGATTGGTCATAGAATAGGACTAGATCACCTTCATGAAAGACATGAGGGTGAACCTTGTAGTCATACTGTGATTTGGTGTGATTTTTGGATGCTTCACTGGTTTTCAAGGAAACACGATGGTCTTCATTGGATTTCTATAGCATAACTAGTCACTGTTCTAGAGACATACTACTAGGGAGAAGTTCGATGGATACATGGAGGGAAGGGATCTAATGCTCAATAGGTAGGATTTCATCCTTTCCATGGGTGAGGTGGAAATGAGTGAATCTGGTGGTAGTCTTGGTAGATGTACGGTATTCCCATAAAGTAGGAAATAACATGTGGTGTGAGTTGGCTTTGTCTTTATCAATCATGAGGTTGGAGCATAGTTTCAAGGATTTTGTTGATATATTAGACTTGACCATTCCCTTGTGAATAGTAAAGTGAAGAGTATTGTTGTTTAAAACCCATTATGATTGATAATTCATCCCATATTTTATCTTCAAAGTGTTGACCATGGACGAAAACCAAGGACTTTGGGACACCAAAGCAAGCAATCACATGATTAAAGAAAAACAAGTTATGGTAACTATGGTAATATTGAACACTGGCATGGCTTCAACCCATTTGGTAAAATAGTCAACAATCACAATGATGCATTTATGTCCATCGGAGGAATGGGGGTTGCACTCCATGAAGTCAATGGCCCATTGGAAAAATGGTTTAGTGGAGATGATAGGGTACAATGGGGCAAGTGGGGTGTGAGATTTAGGAGAAGACTGCTAGCATATGGTGCAATGTTTGACTATCTAGATGCAATAAACAAAGAGAGAAGGCCAAAAATACTTGGATCAGATAATATTTTGGGGAGTGGCCATCATAGAAAGGTGACCACTGCAAGCACCACTATGGTAGGAATTCAAAACTTGCTCGACTTCTGCATGGGTGAGGCACCAACATAAAAGGGTGTCAGTTCCTTGACAATAAATGTCATATCCAAGAAGGAGATAATGTGTAGCTTGATTACATATGCGTTGGCAGTCCTCATGTGTCAAATGAGGTGAAATTTTTTGAGTCCGTGGGTATGTGAGAATGTCACCATACCAAATATACTTGTGGGGAATTCAAAAATGAACTCAACAAGGGCTAATCCTTTCTTAGTCTTGGGTGTCAAAAAATAAATATCAAACTCCTAGATAATTACAATCCAACAAGTGTACTTCCCACAGATGACTCGTCGATTCAACATGAAGGACATGGGGTTGGAATTGGTGAAAATGTTGGTTTTACCCATTAAAATGTAATGATGCAACTTTTGAAAGGAGAATACAACAACCAAGTCCAACCTATATTCATGGGAATAGGACAAAGGGGGTCTAGATAATTTATTACTAACGTAATAGATGACATGTTGCAACCATTGATCCCATCCTCAACTAATATTCCGACAACAACAAAGTCTGAGGTGTAAAGGTAAAGGATGAAATCCTTGTCAAAATCAAGGGACTTATTAAAGGTGAGGAGGTATGAGCCCTTTTGAGCACATCAAAGGATTGCTGAAATTAGTCATCCCAGACAAAAGAAATGTATAAACATAACATGCATAAGAATCCATGAAGAATGGTGGCATAATCAAGAACAAATCGATGTAAGAAGTTGTATTTCCCTTGTAGGATTTGTAATTGATGTAGAGTGCAACGTTGAGGGAGATAAAAAATGGTCTGAACCTTGAGGGGATGTATTGTAATGCCAACTTTCGAGATTATGAATCCCAAAATATAGCCACCGGGCACACAAAAGACACATTTGAGGGGGTTCAAGCATATGTTTCACTTGCAACACCTAAGAAATATTGCATGCAAGTCTTCCAAGTGTTGGGACATGTGCTTGGAGTGAGCAGTGAAGTTTTTGAGGTACGTAAAAATGAGGGGGACCAAATCATGAAAACAATAGTACATGGTGTGTTGGAATGTGGCTCCAATATTTTTCAACCCAAATGGCATGACCTTATAGGAAAAAGTTCCCCAAGGGGTGGTGAAGGAAGTATTGTATTGGTATTGTGGTCTGATTCAGATTTTGTTGTAGCCCAAGAATCCATCCATGAAGGATAAGACCTCATGAGCCACACATTCATTAATAACCTAATCAATAAATGGTTTTGGGTAGTTGTCTTTGGGGCATGCTTCATTCAAATCATGAAAATTGGTGCAAAATTGGATGGTGCCTTGCTTTTTCATGATAGGGATCGGGTTAGAGATCCATGAGGCATAAGCAATAGGGTAAATGAAGCCTTCTTTTTGGAGCTTATCAATCTCATCTTTGATGGTGGGGGCCCGATGAGGATGAATAGGATGTTTCTTCTAACAAATAGGTATGGCATCAAATAGTGTATCAATATGATGCTCGAAAATGGATGGGTTAAGCCCAAGCTTCTCAGCATAAGAATAGACAAAGGCATATCTAAAATATTGGAAGAGTGCTTTGTAGGAAGCCACTTCCTCAAGAGAAAAATGTGTCCCCAGAAATATGTTCTCTTCAATACCAGGGGTGGTAGAGATATTCAACTTAATGGTAGGTGAAATGTTATCCACATTTCCTTCTTTGAAGGAATCAGGGGTGGGGATGGTGTTTTTTAACTAATCGACCGAACCGTGGGGGATAAAGTATTTTGATTCAATAGAATATTAGTTGCTGTGACTAGGTTGTTGGGGTAAGAAAAAGGAACAATGATGCATGTCATCCCAAGGGTAATTAGGTGTAGTCTAAGTTTCCTTGATATCTTCATTGGAATGAAAGATAGGAATGCGAGGATTGACCCAATAACTAGACTCAGCTAGGGATGGGAATGGGTTCCCTTATTATATACCATAAGAATGAGAAGTATGGCCTACATACACGACATCCACTGAGGTAGATGGAAGAGTGGTGACCGAGGGTGCCACCGATGTTGAGTCCAAAGTTACATAAGGGAAGCTTTGGGTGATTTGATGTATGTCTATGGAGAAAGTGGTATTCTCTGATAAATTTGATCCTATAGATGTAAATAAATAAAATATTTGCATTGTATGATCATTGGATTGAGTTATGGGGGGAACAATCTCAATGATAGGTGGAGAAGGGGTTTGAGAAGATTGGTTGTTTCCACGTCATTGCAGGGGGATGGGTCTTCAATCATCGAGGTTGGTTCCTCCTGGTGAATATAATCCAATTAGTGGAAATTGTGCATTAGTTGTAATGGAACTAGAGCATGATGAGGGGGGGGAAATGGTAGGTGGGTTGAAGTACCACACTGGAATCCCTAAGGTGAGGTTAGAAAGTTTAAGGGTAGCCATAACTAAGGTACTAACGATCCCAGGTGGTGGGAACATGAAAGGAACCCGACCAAAGGGATAATGTGGGTGTGATGACTACATACCTGGTGGGGGCATCGATGGTGTGGGGATAAATTGTTTGGAAGAGGGTTACGAGTGAAGGATTGAGGGTCCATGTCTGGATGAGATGATGCATACATTGGATGTACCAGGTTGGGTGACTCCAAGAGGAAGTTCAGAGTACACAACCGATAAAGTGTGTTGAGGAAAAGATATGAAATAATATTACTCAAGCATTTTCAGATATTGCTTGGCTAAGGAAAGATAGACGAGAATATCACCCTATGTTTATAGCCTCAAAATTTGTTTCCTAATCCACAAGTATTAGTTACAAGGGCTTATATCAATAAAAGATTGCTTTAAAATTCAACATTTTTTATATAATTTTCTGAATATAACATATGCAAAAGTAAATGTGGAGACAAAATAAAAAATACCAATTCACAAATTAACACAGATGAGACATAATAGAAATCTCTTATTTCATTCCAAGAAATCAAAAGAATCGTTCTCCTTAAAAAAATCCCTGAGGGAGTTTGGACCAAAGTCAAACTTAGATGTCCCCGATGAAAACCATACAAAAGGACTTCTGATAGAAAGTAAAAAATTGAGCTTTAAAAGATGGATCAACTTTCCACAGATTGTTTCCCACTTGAATTTGCACATTATCCTTTATCAGTCAAGAAATTTAATTCATAAATAGAAAAGTCTACACAAACTATCAAAGATAGATCAACACCTCTGAAAAACAAGTGTCTGAATGATGTAATTCATCCTTGAATCTTGTTGTCTACAATAGGACCCTGCTGTCATAAAATATAATTAGGATTTTCATGAATTAAAGAATGACTGCAAACTGAACTATCTCAATAAAACTCAAGAGCAGACCTTAGTATGCTTTCTCCTTCTATTCTCCTCTTGTTCTTCCTTCTCTTTTTTCCTTTAAGAAATCAAAATTAGTTGAAGTAGTTCAACTACCTATTTTAGTTAAGCTAACTAAAACTCAACTAACTTTTAGTTTAGGGAAATAATTAATATAATCATAATAAGGGTCTTTAATAAATAATAACTAGTAGGTGTGACCCCTTGTGACTCCCTTTAGTTTCTTAACAAAAATAAACATAACTAGTCAATCAATCAATCACATCCCTCCTTGTGGCTCCCATCATCATTCTCATAATTTGAAAATTAAATATCAATGATATTTTAAACCATATACAAACATATAGTATCCAAAATATCAAAAAATAGTATGATGTCCAAAACTTCAACAGTTAACTGTTCTCAACAATCAATAATAAAATATACTCAAAACCATATTTGCCACTTTGGGAGGCAATTTTCCCTTTGTTGTTGCTGTCTCCCTTTGAATTTTCTGAATTAGCCTTAGGTTGTGTGGAGCCTTTAGGTTTGATATCACTGATAACATGAGAGAAGTCATCTCTCAATTTTATGTGGGATGAAACGGATTTGGCTGAATCACTTGAGGGAGAGGAGGGGGCAACAACAACTTTTCCTTTATCATGCGTGTGGTGGGCTTCGGTTTTGAGTCTCTTTCTTGCATGGGAAGATTGTACATGTGAGTGTGCAAGGGAAATTTGGGCAATTGGGTTAACTAGTGGAGGAGGAGAATGAAGAGACAAATTGGGCCGACCACGATTTTGGGAGATTGCTAGGTGAACAATATCTTGCCATCCGTCATTTTCAGGGAATTTAGGTTGTAATGAGACACGCGGGGGGACAGGGATACTAGGGACATGCTGGGGTTGAAAGGGAGGCCTTTCTGGCCTAGGTTGGAATACCCCTTGTCCAATCTAGTTGAAAAATCCAACTTGGAAAAGCTGGTTTAACTGTTGTGGATCTGCATCAAAACTTATCCAGAATCTAGGCCTAATAGGGCCTCTGTTCCAATTCCCTCTGCCCCTATTATTTCGGCCATGGATTCCTTTGATGAAGAAGCTCATCCTGTATGAAGCATTTATTAGCAACTAACTTCTTTAACAAACCATACATGAAATCTCTTTAAATATGAAACAAATTTTGGCTCAGTAAACACATCAGACCCATGCAATCCAATCCATAAAAATCGTTTAATACTTTTCAATGAGAAGGGTGTGAATAAGGGTTTTGGGATATCTGAGGGGGTTGTATTGAGAGGAAAAGTGATAAAATGAAAGGGAATAGAACATGATTACTACTCAACAAATCATTTAAACAATCAACTATGTTAAAAAAATCATTTCAATTGTGACCCATCTCCGTGTCACCCTTTAAATGTTGTAATACATAGTTTCCATTTAATTTTAATTTAATTTTAAGAACAGGGTGTGAAAAGTGAATCTGGGAATGTGAGGGGATTCGTAATGTGTGAAAAAGTGAGAGAATGATAGGGAAAATAATGGATACTGTTCATAAAAAAATTAAATAATCCATAATAATAACTATGTATTAGAAACAATCCAAAAAGAACCAACATCCATTGTTTCTCAATTTATAAAAGTTTGTGCAATCATAACTTATAAACAAAACAACCTTTCCATTCAATAGTCTTGTTTTAACAAAGTGTTGATCCTTTCTTTCTTTTCTTTAAAAATAATAAAAAAAATGCACAAAAATATGCTCGACATCCATCCCTGAGAGTCCATAATGCATCACAATAATAGTCAACATCCATTGTTTACCAATTTATAATCAGTCCTAATTAAAATATTCATAGGTCTCTTTTAAAAAATGAACAAACTTTAAAAATATGCTTGATTATACACAATCTTCATCATATCAATCGACAAGATCTTGCAATGAAACAACAGTTAACCAAAACATATAACCTGAGTCATATCACTGTGGGTATCAATCTCTTTTAAAACCATTAGTAATCTATACGATGATCCAATATAATGTATGAAGTGAACATCACCAACTACACACAAGAATCATTTTTAAAAATGGCCATAATCCTGATCGGCCTAGAAAAAACACACAGGTGTTTCCAATTGAATTCAAGACCACGTCGGTAAAAACACAGTGAGTGGAACCATAATGAAAGAAGATATCACTCGAATGTATGCAAGTGTCTATTTCGATTTGTAATTGTTCAACCAATTTTATCATAGAAGGAGGAGACAAAGACTCGACGAAAAAACCTCCATAACCACTTCAATGATAAACCGATATTTGACAACCCAAAAGGTGTCCGAAGGGAGAAAAAACAACTGGAAATCAAATTGGGCTTTGTCACAATCAAATGTAGGGAGACAAAAAGAGCGAGTTCATATTTTAACAATAACACAGAGAGCTGGAGGTATTCCAATACTTATAAACCATAGGCATAATACCTTTCGAAAAAGATACAACAATGAGCCACACAATCTTCTTATTACTCCAAGTCTTGGATGGGACCAATCATCAACACCCGAGGAGAGAAAAGGCAGGCATATAATAACCCAATGCACATGACGTGTTTAACACTTGCAGAGGAGAGGAAAATTTTAATTGAACATTGACAGTTATTAAAAGAAAGACAGAGATATAACATCTCTACCCATTTCTTAAGAGCTGAATAGCTTGACAGAAACACCAATGAGGACACAAACATCCTTTTGACATAACTCCGAGATATAACTTGTATCAACCCACAACCATACCTGCATATATTAATGTTAGGGCCACCCAAGACTAGATATTGGGATACTTTGGTGAAAAGACAATGAGAATGGGCCAACGACCATGACTCGGGGTTCGAAGAAATAACACAACAACTGCTGGTAATCCCTCTGCAACTGGGTAAGGGTTGCAATCATGACTGTGAGGGAATGAAACAATCGACGATAATACACAGAATAAAACCCTCCATCATCAATGCAGAGCCAAATGTACCACCATTCACTTATTATTCCACAAAGACCCATCATAATATTAAACTGACCGAGCAACCAGTCAATGCACAACTTAAAAAAACCCAATTCTTTTGCTTGCAATTAGAAACATTTTACAGTCATCACAGAGACATATAACACACATCTACACAGTCGAAATTATCAGGAACACACAAAATACAGGCATCACTGAGCCATCATTTGTTCATACAACATAGAATACCTCATGGATGGAGAGAAAAATAATCATACCTGTAGAAAAACACTTAAATGGCGAGTTGGCCAAGCCTTATTCCTTCCAAGAACCTGAAATGCATAGCTTCACAACCAACAGATCGAAAAATGAAACAAAGGAACAATTCTAGGGTGACGATCGATAGGGGGAGTATGGAGTGTCGTGCAGTAAATGGACGTCGCTTCCATCACCTGGCCTATTCAATTTGAAGTACGAGACAACCCAACAAGCATTACATTCACCAATCAATTAAACCATGTATTCAATGCCAAACCATTTGAAATTTGCAACAATATCCCTTGCATAGTGTGCCACCAAATAACATTTACACGTTAACCCTTGCCATGATTCTATGCCATCATACATATTGCAATGCTATATGCTTCCCATTCAATTCTAATAAAATTCGCATAGTCCACTAACCAACAATAGCATAATAGTTAGGACTAACACTAATATCTTTTAACTTTTCCATTGGCATATAATCCTTTATCATAGCTCAACATATAACTCCTTTCCCTTTAGGATTTTTTTTATAGGTTTTTCTTTCTTTGTTTTGATTATGATATCACTAAAAATATCTCTTGCATATATGTGGCTAGGTAATAGATCACAATGATTAGTGACATAGTTAAATCATAGTAGCTGTAAATACATGCTCCTCATAAGCATAAAAAATGTTTTGGATCGCAAAAAGCATTCCACAAAAATTCTTCATCCACCTGTTACCATGTCAAAAAGAAACCAAGACTGCATTGTCAACCATGTAGGACTGTGTAGGAAACATCAAAACAACAACAAAAGAATGTGTGATATGTCTATCCTTGTGCCTCTAGTCTACAAGGGGGTCCCACCTACTAGTATTATATTATTAGCATATTTAAATGATAGGGCCTTAGCAATACTTTGCGGGTGGAATTCATCGTTATGATTTTAATCGTCAACAAAGTGGAGTCTTAACATACTCCTAGGATAATTTCAGAAAGGGAAGTAATGATTTGGTCCCCTCCAAAAGAAGAAACTACATGGTTAAGATGAGGCTGGGGGTGAAGGTTGTGGTAAGTCAACTGGTCAATGGTGATGAGTCTTCCCTTGTGAGGGAAGATCATATTTCAGAAGATGGAAGAGGCCATGTCCTTCATGGAATACATGAAGCTTGATCCTAACAAGAGGTTGTTATCCATAGGGGCATTAATAACCTTTACATCAATGCAAAATTATTTGTCCCCTAGTTGGATGGGACATTTCTAGTAAAGGCCTTGAGGCTGGGAAGGCCTACCATTATATGTTCGAAGAGAGATCACATATGGAACAAGGGTAGAGGAAATTAATTGTTTCCAGACTTAGGAAGACAGGACGCATGTGGACATGCCATTTTCATCAATGCATATATGGATCGTGTATTTTTTAATGGAAATTGGGATTTGGAAAGCTAAGGAGGGTGGGAATAAGAAGGGTTCAACTTGGTCACTATAGAATATAATGCTACAATCATTTGAGGGACTTATAACACCCAAATAGGTGAGCAAATATTTCTTTTATGTAGGGCACATTTGAAGGAATTCGAGGGAAGACATGGTAGTGGGTGACTGGGCTAAGTCATCGACAATGCTATAATGGTAGTATTCCTTCCCATGAAGGCGTGAAGTATTCCACCTTAGTGGAATCTTGGGGACCTTTGAAGGGATTTTCACGGTAGGGTGAGGAATCTATAGGGGTCCACTAGTGGACGAAGGATGATCAAAGGGCTTAGTTGGCTATGTCTTGGGAAGTACATTGTAATGGCGAGATCGAGTAGCCAGGTTGACATCGACTAAATCCAACAAGATAATCTGATAATTTCCATTACCAAAAGGGTGGAGGAAAGGGGAAAGATAAAAAGGAGGTGGATGGGAAGTGGATACCAATCCCTGGGCTGGAAAAGGGTTTTGTAACATAACTAGTTGCAGTGAGGATAGAGGGGAAGGTTGTGAATGGGATTTTTGAGCAGCCTCGGCTACTTCCCACACTCAATGTATCACAGGTAGAAGGGGAAACTCATGAGTGTAATGTTCATAGATTCCACAACAAGCACATGGTTTATTAGTGTGGAGGGAGGGGTTATTTACCTTCTTTGGCACTGGGTTGGTTCCTTGGCTCTGGTTGGGGTCATATTAGTTTCCTGTAGGATTGGGGGAAGTATTGTATTTTCCTTGGGGCCCTGGGTTCTAGTTATTTTTCTTCCCTTTCATTTTATTATTCTTTGTATTCTACTTTGGTGGAAGGGGAGAATTATATTATGCATACACTTGACTTGGGGGAGGAAGTGTAGGTAGACTATCATGGGGAGGGGGAACAACTGCATGTGGAGAATAAGTAACTAGTGATGGACCACAAAAAGGGTAATAATGGTTAGTGGAAACATTGCAAGAGGGGTTACCATAAGGGGTACCCTAACCATGGTGATGGGGATGGACATGAGGTCTATGGAGTGATAGAGTCACCTAAGAAAGAACGATGGGAATTGGGAAGGACCGTGTAAAGGTATCCAGATTGGGTGTAGATCAAATCATATTGTTAGACCTTCTAGATATCCTCTTCCTCTTTCTGGGGTAATGTCATAGTGACATCCTTGGCGATGGGAGGGAGGAGGGACTTCAGGAAGAAATCCTTTAGGAATATATCATCAATCTTGGATTTACACAAGCCACATCTTCTGTGCCATTCATTGATATAGTTTTAGATATGAGTGGAAGTGGTTTGGAGACAAGAGGTAAGGATATTGATCCCCAGATTGCAACGAATAAGTTATTGGAAAAAATATGAGGAACACCTTGGAAATGGATTCAAAGGTCCGATGTGTGTTCCCAAGTTGATCGATGTACCACTTGGTAGTGGCACCCATCAAGGTTCTCTGGAAAAGTTGAAGTCTAATGAAGTCCTATGTGATGGACTTGGAAGAACACCATAGGTGGAAAGACATCACATGGTTGGACGTGTCTTCTATTGACTTAGCCTCAAACTTGGGGATGTCAGAGGGAAACTTGGTATGGGAGGCCAGTTGGGGTCATGGTGGATAGGGTTATTGATCAACTAGATGAGGTTTGGGAAGTTCAATTTGGCCATGAAAGGAAACGAGGTTTCAGTAGTTTTGGCCATGGGGGAACTAGGTGGAGATGGTCCTGGTGAAAGAGGTAAAGGGTTGTGACTAGGTACACTAGTACCTCTCAATGGGGACAAACATTCAGACTCAGAGGAGATAGAAATGGATAATGGGTCATGGTGGGGGACCCTGCTTTGTCAGGTGGATATGAGAGCATGCATAAGGGGAAACTTGGATTGAAGGCCTTTCAGCCTATGATACCGTCTCTTGGGAGGAGAAATGGTGTCCAACAATAAGATGTAGTTTTCATTTTGGTTGAAGCGTTGGTGTGGTTGTGAAATTTGTTTAAATGATGAAAGTAAATTACTGATTATAAAAATAAATGTTGAAAAGGAACAACTTTGAAAATAAAGTGCATAAAATAAATTCCTACTGATGAAAGCAACCTAATCAAAAGTACCAAGGGATGATTTTTTCTTTTTAAAAACTGAAAATGTGTTGTATGCAAGATAATAAATCAAATAAGGAATTTTTTTTTTCAAACAATGCAGGTAGATTTGCAATGGTAAATCCCTATTGGCAAGTAAAAAGAAGGGTACTAAACGATGTTTCTTTTCACTAAGGGTTTTGGCATGAAAATTCAAGATAAATAAGGTTACATGACAACAATTATATGATAACCAATGGATGTATAAAACAACAATAAAACATGGAAAAAATGTTCGTTGGATTGTGGCAAAAAAATGGCCAAAAAGTGTTTTGGCCTATGGCAAGTAATTGGCGAAAAAGTGTGTTGGTCTGTGGTAGATAATGGGCCAAAAAGTCCATTGGGTCTAGGGGATGGATATGAAGCTATGGCCTCAGCTTCGAGGGTTTCCTGAGTGGATTTCTGGCACCTATAACCTACAAAAGTGAATAGAGAGCTACATGATGGTAAAAACCCTTTAAAAACTCAAGAGGACCCAATACAAAATGGAAGAAAAAACTTTTACCACACACCCACAACCAAGGATCATGAGTATAACTTAAATCCCCA
>SNQJ01S0051170.1:53508-65342 GCA_010110895.2 Picea sitchensis
AACTACGAAACTTAGAGCTCCACTCCATTCACCAAGTTTCAAGGTGACTCCATTGGCCATGCCAACCACCTTCTCCACTTTCATGTTCACTACTTTGAAAGAATTCTAATCTAGCTCAAGTCTGAACCCAAGCTAACTATTTCATCCTCTGTAAAATTGTAGGTCACACCAATGTCAACCATCATCATGACTGATCATTCATTCAATTGTGCACGAATGTTGCTAAACCTTGTAAAGTATTACTCCTTACTTTCTATAGACTTGTCTTCTAACACGGCATGCAAGACTTGCAAGACACCAACTTAAGGTTTATCCATGTGCTCCATAGAAAATGAATTTTTCTTCAATGGAAAATTCTTAGTAAAATAATCTTCTCCATAGAGTCAACAAGTAATAGACTTACCTCCAGTATTATCCTTATGTGCAACAGAATGCTTATCCTTGTCCTTGCCAAACTTTCCCAATGATTGTATCTTCCCTTTTCCTTTCTTCCTACTATTTCCATGATAATACTCACCTAGAGTGCCCTCATCTACCTTTGGAATTATTTTTACCTATGCCTTAAATTCAAGTAGTCTATATGTGGCAATGATGGTCGTAGGAAGGTTCTGTTTATTTTGGTGTTGTATTTCACCCTACATCCAATGTTGCAATCCTTTCATAAAGTGATATAACATATGTGTTTCACTCATATCTTTCATTTCCAACGTGAGGCTTGAAAACACTTTGATGTACTCTTGCATTATGCATGTATTCTTAAGACCCATCAATTCAATCCAAGTCTGATTCCCTAGCCCAAACTGAGACAGCAAGGCTACCTTCTCCTAGTCGTCAATATTCATAGCAATGTGGCCATTAGAAACAACAACAAAAAACTTACTAGTTCCACATGGACAGTTTTGTCCATGCTGCCTACTACACTAAGGTATTGAATCCACTTTCATCCACTACATCATCAAGATAACTCTTGTGACCACCTACTAGACTTCTTCACTAAAACTTATTGTTCCTTCTAAGTCTTGTTGAATAGTGCATGAAAGGGCTCTGAAATCAAATTCTTCGAGAAGTTACACGTTGATACCAGCTGTCATGGACATGTATGTCCTACCCAAAAAAAATCACTTTCATCTTCCTAAGTCATGTGGAACTTCCTTTCCTTGGCCAAGGGGCTTGACCAACCTACGCCTACTACAACAAAACTATTCCTCTTCACTTAATATATGCCCATAACTATGCCTTAAGCTACAATTTTTATATATGCAACCAAGTTCTATAAAACTTAGACTCATGTCCAACTATGGTCTTAGAATATCCCAACAATACTTATTTAACACTTAGCCAAATAGAACATTGCAAGGAACAATAACATCCATCAAGTAAGGAGACTAGAATATATATATATATGGGTAGCACCCAAGGTAGATGTTGTAACTTTTATTATGAATAATGTTACAACAACAAGAGTACACAAGGGAGATTAACCACTACCTATGACCTATTTTATAGAAGTACAAATGATACAAGGCCATTCCACCTACTATTTCACCACTTGCACAATCCAACCCCTAAAGCACATGTAGATTTACCTCTTCTAGATCACATTCTTCAACTACAACATTTTGAGTCTAGATATGACACGCCTTACACACTTTCTAGGTCATATAAGTCCTCCATGTAGACTACTTAAGAATCTATCAGTTCCCAAGTCATTAACTATGCCAAAACCCAGACTTAGCACCTCAGAACTCCTTGTTCACCTCTTGCTTGAATACTTGATTGAATTATCCTTCTTTATGTCTTTTCACATTTCTTGCATCTTATTTATATAGGTGCGAGGCACCAAACATTTTCCATCTTCTAATGTGCCTTTCATCTTTCCAAATGCTAAGTAGACTCAGACATGCAATGCACTTCACTCAATGTGCATCCAACTCCTCAAATTCTTCCAAGTCTTAGAATGTCCAATCCCTTGGGTCCACATTGTCACATAAACATGTGTGACTGGCTAAGGCATTCCAAATCTCAATGCACCTAGTGATTACAACCATTCCACTTGAATAATTCCCAACACACACTTGTCACCCCTTGCACTTCACATTCATCTAGATTTATAGGGTGCCCCCAACTATTCTAGGCACTAGTACCCAAGGACCAAGGCACTACTACCCACAAAACAAGGCACTACTGCGAGGTGCATCCATGAACAAAGGAACATCCACATCCATTTTCCAATTCTTCATGCAACCTGTTATCACTCCAGGAAACTCTCCTAGGTTGTAAGTCAGAGATGCCTGGTAACTTAATCTTTTGGTAACTGTTTTCTCAATAAAAAGTGTGG
This sequence comes from Picea sitchensis, assembly GCA_010110895.2. NCBI lineage: Eukaryota > Viridiplantae > Streptophyta > Pinopsida > Pinales > Pinaceae > Picea > Picea sitchensis. The sequence goes on from SNQJ01S0051170.1 coordinate 55,847, forward strand.
GTTTGGATCAAGTTGGATGACTGAATCATTTCTCACTCAAAACATGCATGAACACATTTAGATGGACAAGGCTTTCAACCACAAATGTTCAGAGAGTTTACAAATAAAAGGATGTATGGAGAAATAACTATTATACCAGTAGAATCACATATAAAGCATATATGAATGGCCAATTACAATAATCACAAGAATACTTGCAAAGTTTAACTTATGAATGCAATGATAAGATGACAATTATCGGGCATAAACAAGCATAACAGCATGAATATAATATCCAGGTGCAAGTACAGAATAGACAAGAAGATCAAATCTGAACAAGTTATGGCAAAAGAAGCTTGTATTACTTAATATGAAAATGAGAAGTTTGAGTACATAATATGAAAAAAGTCTCCAAAGTCAAACCCTTAGTTCCTATTCTACCTTTAGCTTTATAGCTTTACAATGCAGTTTTGAGATCCTGAAAGCATGGATCAAATATGCTAAAGATAGAAAGTCACAATTTAGTTTGCAAAAGATATGGAATAATCCCCAAAAATGAGGTTAATCCCAGATTTCATGGTCTTCATCTCTTGTAGAGTAATGGTGTAGTGCAGAATATCCTTCCAAGGTTGAGTGATGACTCTTCCAAGAGATACCAATTCGAATTTGTTGAGGTGAGTAAGCATCCTGATTTTCTGCCTTTGTCAAAGGTACCAAAAATGTTTGAAACACCTCTTCTTTTCCTTATCCATCAAAAATAGCTATTGGATCTGACTTGACAATTCATCAAATGTCCATTCGAAGAGGTTTCAAACCATTCCAACTCAAAAAACTTTGATCTGTGCAAAAATTCGGTCATTATGGCAGTGACAGGCTTTCGGTGGTTAACCTAGAAGGCTCCTGAGTGGATTAACTACCGAAAGCTCTGTTTTCGATGGTTAATGAATAGTCGTCCTGTTCGCCTAAACCACCGAAACTTTAGCTTTGAGAAAACTTCAAAATTTGCAAAACTGATTACCTTGATTCTTTGTTGAATGTTCAAGGTTTTTTGGATAATGCAGCCCTTGTTCGTGCAGATCTGCGAACTTCAACTGGCTATGTGGAAGGCTCTGGTGTATCTACCATGGTTGTAGCTAAGTGAGCTCGAGTCTCCAAACCGGTTTTCTCTTGTACTGGCGATTGAGACTCTTTTAATTTCAACCTCAGAATTCTAAGCTGTCTGTACAGCTTCATGTTTTCCCTTATCAATACCCTATTCCTGTCTTTAATCTTGTCATGCTTTTCTTTGAGGGTTTGGTTTATTTTGAAAAGCTCTACATTTCTTTCAGTCAAGTCTGTATTATCCTTTTTAAGAACTCTTTCCAAGACTTCCATTTCATAGACTTGTTGAAGGAGTTTATTGATTTTCCGTGACCTAGATGTTTTAGGCTTACTTGAAGAGGCTTTTGCCACTGTGGACTGTGTGCCTCTGGAGGAGTTGGTGAAGGTAAGTTGGAACAATCATCTGCAACTTGTCCAGCCTGTACATTACCCTGTGTCTCTGCTAACTCTTGTTCTGGTTCTGAATCACTATAGGGTAGGTTTAAAGGGTTACTTCCTGCAACAGGGTCCTTGGACTGCTCACCCTCAAACTGTAACTTTATTTTGATTCTTTTCTTTTTAACAAAGGATGATTCTATCAAATCTCTTGGTGGTGAGATACCCTTTCATTTTCTATGACTGCTTTTAGGAGTAATAGTCTTCTTAGTGGCAGCCTTTTTACCCTTCTCCTGATGTTGCCAATCAGTCTGGAATTAATTCCAGAAGAGGAAATAGTTCTAATCTACCTGCCTTTTCTTCAATGACTCTTTGACAATGAGAGTAACGAGTCTTTGATGAGACAATCTTCTTGCCACCTTAGTGGGCTTGGCCTTGACCTGTTTAGACATTTTTGTGAGGGCTTTGTGCAAGTAAAATGGTAAATTGATGGGAGATCTCCCTGTGAAATGATTTAGAAGCTTGAAGTGGTAGAACATGACTCTGTTGTATCTACCTTCACAGGTGATATAGACAAAGATAGTCTTTAGGAGAGATTTCCATTTAAGTTCCAGATAAGACATTGGTATATATTTTTTCCATGTAATATCTTTGTGTAGAGGCTGTAGGTAGGACCTAAAATCAATGTTTGAAGGTACCCTTGATTTAAACCAACAATCACCTATTCTGGGAAGACCTGTGAACTCAGTTATGGCTGCCTCACCAACCACAAACTGCTCCTTTCCTACTGTTTTTGTTCTTCCATCATACGAGGTAGCAAAAGTCTCAGACACCTGTTGATGAAAATCTGCTAGTTTTTCACAATAGTTATACACTCTAGTCTGCTTGAATAACTCGGCCACCTCAGGGTGCACCTCAAGGTACCAAACTCCATCCAATTCAACCCTCAGAACTGGCCCTGCTTTCAACATTAGTAAATGTTGACTGTACCTATGATTAAGGAAAACTATGTGCCAGGGAGACAAAGACTCTATGATTCAGGATGATAGAAGAGAAAATGGGACAGGGTGACACAGAGTTCGGATCACAAAGCTCAAACACTAACCGAGTTTAGGCAACAAACTAACTAAAAGCATGCCGAAAATTTTGAGTTTCGGTGGGATATTCATTTAAACTGAAACAAGATGGGTTTTGCACTTACCTGATGACTCGACCTGGCTTGATTGGTATGACAATTGGCTTGAGAGTGATTTGCTGGACTCTAACTGCGCTTGACGATCACCACAAGAAACGGGATTATGATCTTTGGATATGCATTTTTTTTATGAAATCACGGGCTCAAGACTATCTCAATAACTCTCGAATTCAAATTGATAATGAATGGAGATTAAATCAAAGATTTAACGGGATCATAATGGATTATGTACTCGTGACTGGAAATGGTGAGAGGCTACATGGCTAATCATTTCTGTTAATCGGAAAACACGCATGATTTTTTGTATCATCACCGAGTCTTAATTTTGAAAAGACAAATGCAGTTGAAAGGACAACAGGATCTCAATTTTTGGATAGATATAACCAGAACTTGCATACCTTACCGCCTTCATGAGTTTTCGGCGGTTAAATTTCCATGATTGCACCAATTGACAACTGGCTCGTGCGAAAGCACGGGCTTTTTATTTTTCCCATTGAAATCTTTTCGGTAGTTAACCGCACTTTTGATTTTACCTCTTAACTACTGGGAACAAAGGCTTTTAGTGGTTAATGAGCGTGTTTCAGGCTCGCCTAAACCACCAAAACCTGAGATTCTGACTTTTGCTTGACCAAACCAAATCAAAAATTCTTTCTGAGCTTATTTACAGAAAATAGACTCTCTAAACTACCTACAAAAATTTAGGAATAAATTTTGGACCACAACCTATCACCTCAAAAGAAAAATTTCCACCAATTTATTTGAGGAGATAACACAAACTCTATAAGAATTCACTACATAACAACACTCATCCTATTTTCATTCTTGTCAAATCACTCCTGCCAAACTTTTTCAACATTTAGGTGTGCCTTTCCATCATGCAAGTATGCCCAAACATGCTTGTCTATCCCTGCATCCTTTTGTCATGTCTAATTGTGCCTACCAATAACCATTTAAACAAATGGGTAGGGGAACCCAACTCAAAGGCAATGGCATTACACCAACCAGTTTGCAATCAATGGGTTATCCAAGAAATAGACACCCATGGTGTACTTAATACTACGACACTTCCATATGAAACAATTACTTGAAACTATGGTGTTGGATATATAAAGCATTTGATAAGTTTGTATAATGTGTAGTTAATGAAGTTGTGGGTATTACTAGACCCAAATAACATTGTTGTCTTTTTTTCTTGATATATCCTTGAAACTTTGGAATTCTATTTTAGCTACAATATTATTTAGGATGTTAACATTTATTTCCATTGTAGATCCATACTCTCTATTTTGTATTCTAACTTATATGCCTTAAATTCCACCTCATCATTATCTTCTTTTGTCAAGGATGAGCCTTTAGAATCCTTTATAGGAATCACATTTGGTTTATTACATCTAGACATGATGAGATAAGGATTTTGTAGGGTCTTCTTTGCTAGTTGACTTGACTATTTTGGAGGTGTCACACCTCTTCTTTCACATTGACACATTACCTCCCATTGAAAATTTACTTGGTTTTGGGGTGTTAACCTTTTGCATTGTGCACACCATCTAAACTAGCTCAAATTGAATGACTTGTTATTGTGGGATTGTAGAGCCTCATCCCAACGCTCACACACCTTCAACCCCATGACCTAGTCATCAACCCCATGATCCAATTGTTTGGTGACAAGTATAACCAAGGGTGAGGCCTGAGATAGAGGCTAGATTAAAATGTAGAACTAGAATGGATAAGACTCAGATAAAGTGAAATAATCGAAGGAAGAAGCGATGTGTAGCCTCCTATCCCACCTCGATTACAACACATCAATTTATGGGAAACACCAAAATGTTGAAATCCACATAGACATGACAACACCACAGTAGCTCCACCTTGTATATTAATGTTGTTTGTTGGTTGGCCTTCTAAAGAAGGGGGAAGAAATACAGTGATGGACACTATGAACACAAAGTTGACAAATCCAAGATTGTAAGAAGTTACACTTTGTTTAACAGGTCATTGGCCTATTGATTGGCCATGTAGGGGGAATGATACAAATACACAAGTATATGTTGATAAAGGGATTTGACATTCAAGATTGGTTTGGCAAGATATTACCCATTCTATAACAGATAGAATAAGGAATATATTTTCCATACAAAGAAAGAAATTTGAATTTCTATGCACAAAGAGGGAGATGTTGTTACATAGCCGAAGCAAGAGTCAAGAGCTAGAACAACATAAGGTCAATATCTTTCTATTTGGAGCCCATAGCAAGAGAGCCATTTCTCAATCAATGGAGTTTCGGAAAAAAGGGAAGATGAGTTATGAGCTAGTGTTGGGGACTACACCATAATCTTGTAATCTCTTGAAGAGCCTCCTTTACAAAATTGTTATCACCATAAAATTGCCCACTTATCCTAAAAAGATAATCCTTACAGGATTACACCATTCATAGCACATGTATCCCATGTCCACATCTGCTTTCACATCATTTTCCCTCAAATAACTTAGGAAAAACTTTTCCTAATGTTATTTCCACTTAATTAAAGTCAAAAACCTTTTTATCACTTTTCCCCTCTTTATTTTATTTAAATAAAAGGAAAAATTCAAAATAATGGTTAAAATTGATTTGGTCAAATAATATATTTTATTATTTTGACCCTATCAAGGATGACCACCATTTTTCCTATCAAATAGAGAGATTTCATCCATTTCCATAGGATCCTCACATGAAAGTAATGAAGTGTTGTTGAAATTTCCACTCATCTTTTGGCCCCATTTCACCACTACTACTTTCATCCATTGAAGAGGAGAATCAGAGCTCATTGCCACACACTCAAGAAAGAAGAAGAACCCACTCACAGATATTTCACTCGAGTATCGTGGTCTTCATAAGTTTTTCCACGGGTGTTATTATATTATTCTTTCCATTGGGTATTAGAGTTTATTGACATTCTTTGGATCCATCTACTTCATTTTACAACCGGTATGTTCTTTGTTTTATTTATTTCATGGTAGAGTAATATTTAAACGAATGTGGATCTATTTATAAAAGTAGGTTTTATATGTTTTTTACACATTTTTGTTTGTGATCTAGCACAACCTCTACGGATGCAAGTTTGCACACCCTTGTTGCTGCAACGGAATGGCGACTCCATTGGGGATTTAAGTTATACTCATGATCCTTGGTTGTGGGTGTGTGGTAAAAGTTTTTTCTTCCATTTTGTATTGGGTCCTCTTGAGTTTTTAAAGGGTTTTTACCATCATGTAGCTCTCTATTCACTTTTGTAGGTTATAGGTGCCAGAAATCCACTCAGGAAACCCTCGAAGCTGAGGCCATAGCTTCATATCCATCCCCTAGACCCAATGGACTTTTTGGCCCATTATCTACCACAGACCAACACACTTTTTCGCCAATTACTTGCCATAGGCCAAAACACTTTTTGGCCATTTTTTTGCCACAATCCAACGAACATTTTTTCCATGTTTTATTGTTGTTTTATACATCCATTGGTTATCATATAATTGTTGTCATGTAACCTTATTTATCTTGAATTTTCATGCCAAAACCCTTAGTGAAAAGAAACATCGTTTAGTACCCTTCTTTTTACTTGCCAATAGGGATTTACCATTGCAAATCTACCTGCATTGTTTGAAAAAAAAAATTCCTTATTTGATTTATTATCTTGCATACAACACATTTTCAGTTTTTAAAAAGAAAAAATCATCCCTTGGTACTTTTGATTAGGTTGCTTTCATCAGTAGGAATTTATTTTATGCACTTTATTTTCAAAGTTGTTCCTTTTCAACATTTATTTTTATAATCAGTAATTTACTTTCATCATTTAAACAAATTTCACAACCACACCAACGCTTCAACCAAAATGAAAACTACATCTTATTGTTGGACACCATTTCTCCTCCCAAGAGACGGTATCATAGGCTGAAAGGCCTTCAATCCAAGTTTCCCCTTATGCATGCTCTCATATCCACCTGACAAAGCAGGGTCCCCCACCATGACCCATTATCCATTTCTATCTCCTCTGAGTCTGAATGTTTGTCCCCATTGAGAGGTACTAGTGTACCTAGTCACAACCCTTTACCTCTTTCACCAGGACCATCTCCACCTAGTTCCCCCATGGCCAAAACTACTGAAACCTCGTTTCCTTTCATGGCCAAATTGAACTTCCCAAACCTCATCTAGTTGATCAATAACCCTATCCACCATGACCCCAACTGGCCTCCCATACCAAGTTTCCCTCTGACATCCCCAAGTTTGAGGCTAAGTCAATAGAAGACACGTCCAACCATGTGATGTCTTTCCACCTATGGTGTTCTTCCAAGTCCATCACATAGGACTTCATTAGACTTCAACTTTTCCAGAGAACCTTGATGGGTGCCACTACCAAGTGGTACATCGATCAACTTGGGAACACACATCGGACCTTTGAATCCATTTCCAAGGTGTTCCTCATATTTTTTCCAATAACTTATTCGTTGCAATCTGGGGATCAATATCCTTACCTCTTGTCTCCAAACCACTTCCACTCATATCTAAAACTATATCAATGAATGGCACAGAAGATGTGGCTTGTGTAAATCCAAGATTGATGATATATTCCTAAAGGATTTCTTCCTGAAGTCCCTCCTCCCTCCCATCGCCAAGGATGTCACTATGACATTACCCCAGAAAGAGGAAGAGGATATCTAGAAGGTCTAACAATATGATTTGATCTACACCCAATCTGGATACCTTTACACGGTCCTTCCCAATTCCCATCGTTCTTTCTTAGGTGACTCTATCACTCCATAGACCTCATGTCCATCCCCATCACCATGGTTAGGGTACCCCTTATGGTAACCCCTCTTGCAATGTTTCCACTAACCATTATTACCCTTTTTGTGGTCCATCACTAGTTACTTATTCTCCACATGCAGTTGTTCCCCCTCCCCATGATAGTCTACCTACACTTCCTCCCCCAAGTCAAGTGTATGCATAATATAATTCTCCCCTTCCACCAAAGTAGAATACAAAGAATAATAAAATGAAAGGGAAGAAAAATAACTAGAACCCAGGGCCCCAAGGAAAATACAATACTTCCCCCAATCCTACAGGAAACTAATATGACCCCAACCAGAGCCAAGGAACCAACCCAGTGCCAAAGAAGGTAAATAACCCCTCCCTCCACACTAATAAACCATGTGCTTGTTGTGGAATCTATGAACATTACACTCATGAGTTTCCCCTTCTACCTGTGATACATTGAGTGTGGGAAGTAGCCGAGGCTGCTCAAAAATCCCATTCACAACCTTCCCCTCTATCCTCACTGCAACTAGTTATGTTACAAAACCCTTTTCCAGCCCAGGGATTGGTATCCACTTCCCATCCACCTCCTTTTTATCTTTCCCCTTTCCTCCACCCTTTTGGTAATGGAAATTATCAGATTATCTTGTTGGATTTAGTCGATGTCAACCTGGCTACTCGATCTCGCCATTACAATGTACTTCCCAAGACATAGCCAACTAAGCCCTTTGATCATCCTTCGTCCACTAGTGGACCCCTATAGATTCCTCACCCTACCGTGAAAATCCCTTCAAAGGTCCCCAAGATTCCACTAAGGTGGAATACTTCACGCCTTCATGGGAAGGAATACTACCATTATAGCATTGTCGATGACTTAGCCCAGTCACCCACTACCATGTCTTCCCTCGAATTCCTTCAAATGTGCCCTACATAAAAGAAATATTTGCTCACCTATTTGGGTGTTATAAGTCCCTCAAATGATTGTAGCATTATATTCTATAGTGACCAAGTTGAACCCTTCTTATTCCCACCCTCCTTAGCTTTCCAAATCCCAATTTCCATTAAAAAATACACGATCCATATATGCATTGATGAAAATGGCATGTCCACATGCGTCCTGTCTTCCTAAGTCTGGAAACAATTAATTTCCTCTACCCTTGTTCCATATGTGATCTCTCTTCGAACATATAATGGTAGGCCTTCCCAGCCTCAAGGCCTTTACTAGAAATGTCCCATCCAACTAGGGGACAAATAATTTTGCATTGATGTAAAGGTTATTAATGCCCCTATGGATAACAACCTCTTGTTAGGATCAAGCTTCATGTATTCCATGAAGGACATGGCCTCTTCCATCTTCTGAAATATGATCTTCCCTCACAAGGGAAGACTCATCACCATTGACCAGTTGACTTACCACAACCTTCACCCCCAGCCTCATCTTAACCATGTAGTTTCTTCTTTTGGAGGGGACCAAATCATTACTTCCCTTTCTGAAATTATCCTAGGAGTATGTTAAGACTCCACTTTGTTGACGATTAAAATCATAACGATGAATTCCACCCGCAAAGTATTGCTAAGGCCCTATCATTTAAATATGCTAATAATATAATACTAGTAGGTGGGACCCCCTTGTAGACTAGAGGCACAAGGATAGACATATCACACATTCTTTTGTTGTTGTTTTGATGTTTCCTACACAGTCCTACATGGTTGACAATGCAGTCTTGGTTTCTTTTTGACATGGTAACAGGTGGATGAAGAATTTTTGTGGAATGCTTTTTGCGATCCAAAACATTTTTTATGCTTATGAGGAGCATGTATTTACAGCTACTATGATTTAACTATGTCACTAATCATTGTGATCTATTACCTAGCCACATATATGCAAGAGATATTTTTAGTGATATCATAATCAAAACAAAGAAAGAAAAACCTATAAAAAAAATCCTAAAGGGAAAGGAGTTATATGTTGAGCTATGATAAAGGATTATATGCCAATGGAAAAGTTAAAAGATATTAGTGTTAGTCCTAACTATTATGCTATTGTTGGTTAGTGGACTATG